>JAUUEB010498920.1:0-10411 GCA_032362205.1 Clione limacina
GATCAAAAAAAGGCGCCTCGCACTCAGTCATCGCCAAATGTGAAAAAGTGTGCAGGACATTCGGACTGGTAAGTTAAAAGCAGTCAATACTACCAAATGTGCCGGTCGCAGGTCCTGGTGCAAATATAGCTCAAATCTGCCGGTCAGGACCGGCCGGCCGGCACATTTGGCGATGACTGCTCGCACTACTCTGGCATATCCTGCGACTGCACCCCGAAACTCCAGCTCAAAAAGCGCTCATCTACTACACAAAACCGCACAAACGACCAGTTGGATGACCCCCCCTTACTTGGTTTGCTTTAATCACCAAGGATCTAGAAGCCACACTCAGACAACACAAGATCAAGTCACCAATCAACAATAACTCTTTGCAGAAGTTGAGAGCTTTGGCTTTGCCATCCGTCAGATAAAGATGTCTGGAGGGAAGAGATCACGAGAAGTATGACGAGGAATCCTTAAGAGCTTCACATCAGTCAGTCAGTCAATATCTTACCTTTTTGCCAATTCCGTAATCAATGCTGGAAACTTCAGTGCAAAACGGTTGCAGGCACAGTCGTGTCGTCACGGTTGCTTTCGCTATCGCTTTTATTTTGTTTACAAATCGTACAGTAACTACCGGTGGCGATCTTCAGCAAATGAGTTATAAAGTGTCTTTATATGTGTCAGGGTTTTTTAAGCTTGGAAAGAAAAAAAATATATAGCTTCAGGAGACTTTTGAAATTTTAACAATGACGTAGATTTTGCTCGCACTCGCTGTTTTTAATCAATAAATAAATAAACAGCGTGTTATAAGTACAATCAATAAATGAGATATTTTAAGTTATCCAATTGAATATATGTATATCAAGGTTTGTATACGTTAATCTGCGAGGGAAACAGGTAAAATGGGCATATGACATCAGACCACGATCGGCTCATCCCACTCATGTTTGGACCATATTATATAACTCGCATGTCCAGAAACTAGCCGAGGTCAGGCCGAGCGGTCATCGGGATAAATAGATCTGATTTTATTGGTTCAAGTTACCTGACAAACAAATTCATAATATAAATCAAGACTGGTGTTCAAAGAGAAAAAAACATTATAGGTAATGGGGTGGGAGGGAGGAGTCGAGAAAAACACATTATGTTCTTGACGGTATAATTTCATTATTTTTCGATGATAATTTTTTCACTCTAAAATCCCTGTTATTAAAAAAAAAAGTTTTTATCCGAGAGAAAGCAAACAACATTCTTTTCCCTTTCAAACTTCACCCTTCATTTTAAGTTTCGCACTTTTTTCGTTGGTATTCCCTCTCTTTTTAGGAACTCAAATTGAAATACTGCTGATTTAAAAGATCATTTAAAAGTCTCATTTTGGATGGCATGAGCTGTTAAACTTCATCCCAATATCAGGTTAAAAGAATTATAGATAAGTTAATGAATGAAGAAGGTGGTTATATCTGTTCAATTTTTGTGACATCACCAAAAACGTTTGCCTTTGTATGCCAAATAGTATGTGCCGTCTTCGTTGTTAGGTAGACTTTGGTCATGTGACCAAACAAAGATGGCTGCCTTTCTTATTGCTTTATTATTGGAATGTAGACGGTATTTACGGGTTGTTTGTTGACAAATTTGAATTTTGTTGGTGTTTTATATACATTTCCGTTTCTTAAACTTCATGGTTTTATCCTTTAATATTTCCCCTAATGATTGCCCTACTCTACTACACACTTTTCTGACAAATTTGGAACATAAAATTAAAAGGCAAAGGCCTTTCATTCTCATCGACATCATGTCGTCAATCAAACAACACACAACAAATGTTGTTTAAGTTTAGTCTGTATCTGTGTTGTAAATTATATGTATAGATTCGTCCGTGTCTTTACAATAGCTACCTTTGCTTTTTTACCCCTCTTTCTGAGTTAACCAGTCAACCTTGTCCTTGTCCTTTTTTGGTTTTTTGTAGCTTATTATACAGCCCTTTAGTTTTTAGTCATAATCATATTTAATGCTTTGTACGTTTTCGCCAAGGAGTTTCTTAAATTGGTTAGTATTTTTAGCATCAACTGTGTTGGGTTTCAAGTCATTCAAGTAAGAAACCACTTGCTGTGAAAGTGAGAATTTCCTTTATGAATCTGTATTACCTTGCCGGGCCCTATTCCCGCTCACTTCTTAAGCTTTAAACAGCCGATTAACACACATAAAATGGTCAAAATTTAAGAAGGTTTTTTTAAAATAGAAAATGTTACCATTTTAGAATAGAAGTGACAAAACAAAAACAATAAACTTAAACATTTTAGAAGAGGAATCGGGCCAGAAAGAGGTCAACTTACCCCTTTTTTACATCAGTCAGTTTTCAGATGTAGTTATCAATTTTAGATATTTTAAAGTAATCTTACGTTTTTTTAAAGGTCAGATTAAAGATTAAAAATCCCCTGCAATTTTTATTCACTGCGTCCATTGACAACGACGCCACTTTTACACATCAATGTGTATACATTTCCGTCTGGGCGGCAATAGAGCCTGAGCTGTAATAGGGCCCGAGGCAGTACAGGTTTGTTTGGATAGTTTTAAATTATGTCCTCTTGTGTCTTGTAGTTTGTGTATCTGACAGAACCAGCATAGGGGCAGAGTCAGACACACTTTTTGTATTTAAAGATTTATAAACAAAGATCATATCACCCTAACTCATACGGAAGAAGAAGGAGGTAGACTTAGTGTCTCAAGTCTGTCTCTGTGGGAGAGTTGTTTAATTTGACTTAACAGCTTTGTTGCTCTTGTCTGAACAATGTCCAGTGCTCTGTTTTGTCTTAACAAGTGTGGGTACCACACTGTCTGTCCATACTCTAAAAGTGGCATCACCATAGCTTTAGGAACAATTTCTTGGTCAATAAATTTAAAGTTTTTTTGATAAGTCATGTAAACTGCTTGGTTGTAAAGGACATTTTATGTTTATTATGATAGGGGTATATTTCAAAAGGAAGCCAGGAAATTCTCAACAAAATATGAAAAATTTTAACTGTAAAACTTTAGAAGAAAGAAGAGCCAAATCTAAATTATCAATGTTTTATAAAACTAGGAAAGATCTGATCTGTATACCACTAAACTACCTCAAACTTAATAAAAACAGAACCAGAAATAGCAAAAGCCTTTGTCAGTATTCTTGTTATTTAACAGTGTGAAAAATGATCAGACCTTTTAAAATTTCACCTACCAGTAAAGATGTGCCAAAGCTGTGATCTATGTAGGGATTGTTATGAACCCCTTATATACATCATCATGATTGGTTTATTTTTGTGTCTACTTGACACTCTTATTTTAAATATCATTATCCACACACACACACATCTGGTGTCAAGGCAAGTAAATGTGTGCATCTATTTATAACCAAGGAAATGGGTGAAACGTCATACTAAATTACTGACCAGACCAATAGAAGGTAAGGTTAGTATTCTATCATATATATATATATGGTCTTATTTTTATGAGAATTAATTTTTTTAAACTACAAATTAAATACCTTCCTTACTATACTTAATGAAATGTCAAGTTATTAACATTCTAGATGGAACTTTTTCATCTTCTTTTTCTTTTATGATGGTTTACTCAGACATGAGCATTTCAGCAACAATAAAATAAGTAATTTCTCTAACATCTCTTGTTGTTATCTCCCCAGCCCTGCCTAATTCTCCAAACTGTTTCCTGAACAAATGGAGCTTTGTGAACAAAAACTAAACAGCATGGTTTGTGATTTATGAAACTTTGTCAAGGGGTCAACATCACAATACATAAAGGATGAAGAACAGCACCTCTTTAACATCTCTTTCCTCAATGGACAAAGGTAAGCTAATTTCTTAGGAAGTTTAACCTTTTGGTGTAAAGAATTTTCTTTAAAGAAGAAGGAATTAAACATTTACCTTTGAGAATGATACAAAGCTCTAGTAGGAGCTTTTGACCGCCATTTGTCAGCTGTGATGTTATGAACTGCTTGTCATGTGATTGAATGACGTTTGGTCACACAACAAAGCAGCTGGTAGCAGCTCTTGATATATGGGGGGACAACGTGCCTCACACTGCTTCTGTTCAAATTAGATGGACAGTCATTGCATCTAATTTGATAGACAAATTTGACTGGTCTAGAAGGGCCTGTTATGTTTGTCTTTGGGGTGAAAAAGACATCCTCTGATGGTGTTGAAAGGCTTGATGTGGACAGATTCCTGGTGGATGTTCCTGGCAACGGCGTCAGTGACGCTGCTCTTTTTCACATCTCTTCTTCATTGTGGTGTAGAATTGAGTAGTTGGTATTTCCACCCTTAGTGGCCATTTCTCACGCTTGGTGTAACCTGACTCACTCAGAACTTTTTGCGATGATGAGGTCCTTTGATTTTAAGATTTTCTTCTTAGCATAGTGTCATACATCTGTGAATGGTTGCCACATTCGTGATCTTGGAGAAAGAGAGGCTACTAAATGGCTAAAATAGCCCAGACAAAGAGTCGAGATGGTCAATTTTCTACCTTCTGCGGAGGTATGTTTTTTTTATCTTTGGCATAGATCCTGAACGTCAGCGCAAGTTTGTTTTTCTTTTAACCTGAAGCAGACCCTGTCGATTTTTTACATCACAAAAATTAGTCATGTGACAGCCCCTAACAAACTCTTTAGAGATAAGGATCATTTTACTTCCCATATCGTCTGCTCTTCAAAAAATGACAAGTTTAAATACGCCTATTCCGATTCATTTAACGTGAAAGTTTTTTCTAACAAAATGTCTCTAAATGGACTTCATTCTTGTGGGCTTTTTACTTTTTGTAGGGCTTTTTTACACTTAGGTAGTGTTTAATTAATTTTCATATAAAGAAGTGGAGTAAGTGCTGAAATGGAGTCAAGTTAAATTATGTATCATAGAATTGTTGATGTCGATGCCAATTCACAGGCAGGTGTGAAATGAGAACTACATTGACCTTCTTGTAACCACAGAAACATGTCCACAGTGTGGCACTCATGTTACACAGTAATAGTTGTTTTGCATTTAGTTTCATGGTCATACATTTGATAAAGACTGGATGATGCTGTCACTTATTCAGCTGGTGAAGTCTTGCATTCACTTGTCTCTTTCATTTCTTTCATATGGTGACGAGAGAGAGACAATGACAGACATCTAGGTCATGGGGTCATAACCTCTTACTGCTAATAGCTTTATTCCTACTCAAATAATATTATTGATTAATTTTCAGAAGAAAAACTGGGTCAATGTCTTTCTATTAAGTTTAGATCCTGACACATTAAGAGGGAGAGTGCTAGTGTACTTTTATCTGAGAAACATTATGACTGATTTATTGGTCGAAAATGTTGATCAGCTGAGATATTTAGAAATCATTACTTAAAGTCAGAATGAAAAGATAGCAATTTTGTGTACATGGTGTTCGAACCCTGACACTGTTGCATTACTCTAATCTCAAAATAGAGAACTTCAGTATGTTCTCAAGTTCCAGGGGAGCATACAAGGTGGCAGTCTTGACTATAAATAGAGATATTATGTATGTTCTCAGCTTCCAGGAGGGGGGGGGGGCATACAAAGTGGCAATCTTGTATTACTCAAAATAGAAATTGCATGTATGTTCTCAGCTTCCAGAGGGGGTATATAAGGTGGCAGTCTTGTATTACTCTAAATATATTTCTTATGTATGTTCTCGGCTTCCATGGAAGCAAACAAGGTGGCAGTCTTGCATTACTCTAAGTAGAGAACTCCAGTATGTTCTCAACTTCTAGGGGGGCATGCAAGACAAAAGTCTTGCATTATTCTAAATAGAGATCTTCAGTATGTTCTTAGCTTATATATATCATGAGCATATAACAAAGAAGATGGTCAATTACTCACATAAAACTCAACCAATATCACCAAAAATGTTTTTATCAGATTTGTCTCATCAAGTACATGTTATTAATGTACACGTTTGTTGAGCTACAAATATAATTTAACGATTAAATCATAATATCTGTTTTTTCAGTATCATTTTCTATGACGTCACACTGGTCATATTGGACAATAACTCAGGAACTAATTGTTGTACTGCAAAAGCAAATACATATTTTTAATCTTCTAAGTCATACCTACCTTTCATTTGAAAGCATTTCCGGTCAATTCTGAGTACTCTTAGGTTTTGACCATTGCTCAGTTCTTGTGGTCAGTATTGTGAAAATTCCCAAATGATGCCAGAGTGGCATCAGATGGTTTTTTACTCTAAACCTATTGAATTATCAGAAAACACCAACACAAATACTTTATAATATTTCAAGGGTTATTCTCAGATACTACCAGACTATATCTTCAGTATGTTCTCAGCTTCCAGGGGAGCATATAAATTGGCACCCTTGCATTACTCTTAATAGAGATCTTCAGTATGTTTTCAGCTTCCAGGGGAGCATACAATGTGGCACCCTTGCATTACTCTTAATAGAGATATTCAGATGTTCTCAGTTTCCAGGGAAGCATAGAAGGTGGCAGTCTTGCATTACTCTAAAAAGAGAATTCTAGTATGTTCTCAGCTTCCAGGGGAGCATACAAGGTGGCAGTATTTACATTTTTACAAAGTCTTTCAATGATTAAAGTTGAACACTTTCTAATTCATCATTACCTTCATTAAGCGTTTCTTCAAACTTCCTTATAAGCATACTATGAGATACATAAATTTATACATAAAATCAGTCTCCTGAGTCTGAAGAAAATCTATTAATTTTCCCTATCATGTCGCCAACATTTTTTATTTGCTCCTTTTTTTTACCAGTTATGCTGTTGAAAATTTCATTTTAGTATATAAACAAGTGCTCTGAGAAGCTTCCAAATTCATTTGAAACATTTTTTGTCTGTTAGCTTACAGTACTCAAAACACCTCAATAATGCATTATTTTCACCCTCATTGCAAAATGTTTATGGTGGGCAATGCCCCTGGACCACCTTAATAGTGAGAGGGCACATCATCCATGACGCATCATAGCCCTCAGTTTCTGAAACAGCCCTCAGTAAGGGCTTTCAAATCTCTATGGTAACCATATTTGTGGTGAAGCATGGGAATGATCCCTAACTTGTGCGTGGCTGGTTACTGTCAAATAAGACTTTTCTTTTTTATTAAATTTCTGGCAGAATAAGATTTGTTTATTGGTTTGTTACTTTTTATACAATGACAAAGAATCAATTTCAGCTATGAATTTACATCATACAAAATGCAGCATCACTTTCTGAGAACAGCACAGATTTCAATAAAGGAAATATGTTTAAAGCATCGCTTAAGTAACAATTTTTAGATGCGCTAGTGTGTAATTTATAAAATGTGTAGACAAGAATATTTCTTGGATGAGTTTTTGTAATCTTTATTGAATATGATATAGTTGTTGTTTTCAGCAGACATGGGTACAAAATCTGGACTGACTATGTTAAGAATAAACTAAGGAGGAACTACATAGTTAATTATTTTTGGTAGGTTAATAAAATAATTTTTGAATCTGCAGATAGGCCTGACTAAAACTGTTACTTCTTAAATGTAATGTTTAAAAAATGTATGTATTTGTTCTTTTGGTTATACAAAATTGGTCTTGTTCTTAAGTCTCAAAGATAGTAATATTTTAATAAAAGTAAAATGCATGCTTAATACAGTATCATCAAAGCCAAATATAGGAACAAGGTTGTAACAATATTCTTGGAGGTATAAGTTAATAGCTAAATAATTATAAAATGTACTCAGAATTACAAAATCTTTTTTCCAGATCTGTCTCTAACCTCTTTAACACAATATGGGCGTACAGCTCAACAGCAGCAATCACAACAGCGGTCATCCATCCCTCCCCACCCACAGAGTGCCCGCCTTGCAATAGACCATGGGGTAGAGGATCAGCACCAGCGCTCCAATGCTGTACCGAGCTTAAACAGCAAAAAGAAACGACGAAGACGTCGGGAACTGATCACAGCAAATGTCAGTGGAACTAGATATGAAGTTGGTAAGTTAGAAACTATTTTCAGTATTTGATTTGGTTATTTAATGTATACAATTTTTGTTTTTAAGAATATCATACAAAATCGTCTTTTACTGTTAAGATACAGTGTTAATCTTACATTATACAAAATCTCTTGATGGCATGTCTTAAGCACAACTAGTATAAATATCTGTCAAACCTGCTTAAACAGATTTTTTGGGAAGTACCATATTTCCTGTTCAAAAAAAATATTTCAATGAAAATAAAGAAAGAGCAAAACTGAAGTCAGTTTTTTGTTCCAAATAAGAATAACAATTCTGTTTTAGCAGAGGCGTTTTAAGCAGGTTTGACTGCAGTTGATGAAATTTGTTTAAGAAACAAAGTACAGTAAATGAAAGATGATACTCATATAACAAATAAAAATTAAAGAGGGAGATACTAATTTCTCACAAGTTTATATGAGATATATTACAGTATTTGATACTAAAATATAGTTACATATTATTCTGGTTTAATGTATTTTGTTACTTTGGTTGTGTTTCATAGAAAAATAAGCATTTTAATTCTATTACAGTTCGTCAAATGGTTGAAAAAGTTGGGTTCACTGTGGCTAAGGATGACGATCCGACTTCGTAAGTTGATTTTTATTTTATTTACAGTTTTCTAGTAGTTTTGTTGCACATGTAAATGATGATGAACATAAAATCCCAATTACAGTGAAGATTTTTATTAACTATTATTCTGACATAAAAAGTTGCAAATTTACTTGAATACATAATAATAGAGCAGTATATAAGAGCACTATGAGAGTCTTCTCAATGAGGAGTTTCCTTGGGACGAAGATCATCTGGACTGGCAGCTCGCTGTCCAAGACCCGGCCCCAACAATCACAAATAAGCTGTTACAGCACTCTCCAAGAAAAAGCAGGGTGCTAAGGCATCGTTGCAGAAATAATGAAAGCCTCAGGAGATGCTGGCTTCTCACTCATTACAGAGCTCTTCAACTCCATTGTGCAACAGAAAAGAATTCCCAAGAACTGAGACATGAGCACCATTGTGAATTGCTACAAGGAAAAGGGAGATGCCACAGAGAGAGGCAATTACAGGGGCCTAAAGCTACTAGAACACTGCATGAAACTGTTTGAGCGAGTGCTTGAACAGCACAACAGGGCAGCCATAAACATAGACGACATGCAGTTTGGGTTAATGCCAGAAAAGGGCACCTTGGAGGCAATATTTATCATACGCAAAGTGCATGAAAAATTCCTCACTAAATTACTATTCGTATTCTTCACCTTCATCGACCTAGAGAAGACCTTTGACTGTGTTCCAAGAAAGGTTGTGAAGTGGGCACTGAGAAAAGCGGGCGTGGTTGAGTGGATTGTCAGTGTCGTCATGGCAATGTATGAGAACTGCAAGAGCTCTGTAAACATAGGTGGCTCCGTTGGTGAAGCTTTCAGCATCATGGTAGGCGTCCATCAGGGCTCAGTACTCAGCCAACTCCTCTTCATCATAGTCATGGACCAACTCTCAAAAGACTTCAAGGGGGGACTACCTTGGGAGCTGCTCTACGCTGATGATCTCGCGCTGATGGCAGAAAACATCAAAGACCTGGAGGCCAAGTACAGTGCTTGGAAGCAGGGCATGGAGGAAAAAGGTCTTGGGGTCAACATAAAGAAGACCAAAGTAATGGTGTCCTGCCGTGAGATAAAGCCCCAAAACAAGACTGGATCCACAGAAAATGTAGTGGAATACATGGCAGACTCTTGGCAACCAGAAATGTCATCTGCAACAGATGCAGTGGCAATACCCCAAACACCGAGGAGATCCATGAAGAGCTCATCCTGAACCGAAACAGCCTCAAAGTCGTTGACAAGATTTGTTATCTTTGAGACCTTGCCAGCCAAGCTACGGACAGAGACTTCACAGAAATGAAATGACCATGATCCGCTGGATGTGCTGGCCGCACCAAAGGACAGAGACTCCTGCGACCTTCTGAGGTTAAGTCCCGGTGTCACATCGATTTTGGACATGATACTTCGTATGTAATGAAAAAATTTCCCTGTTGTGACCGTTTATTGCCTTGAAGAATGGTCACAACCAACACAGAGAAATAGAATTTGAGATGTTTTATGATATTTATTGATTGATCTTTATTTGTTGGTATTTGCCTTTACAAATCAAGAAAAAAAACATCAAAATGCAATCAATGGGACATCATATTCATACAGCATTACTTTAACAGATAAATAATAGATAGTTTTAGTTGTAACATCTCACCGGAATTTTACCAAACCAGGTATGTTAAGAATATCCAGTCCATACCAGTGCTAGGCATGAGTATTGAGATTCGGTACTCGAGTAGAGTAGAGTATTGAGCGGAATTTTGGAGTAGAGTAGAGTACCGGAATTCCGGAGTACTACTCGAGTATCTGGCAATACTCCTGAGTACTACTCCGGAGTA
>JAUUEB010498942.1:0-18484 GCA_032362205.1 Clione limacina
TTCATAGACTGTTCATCTTAAAATAATAAATACGTATATACCGTACAGTGTGTATTTCTATGTATTATTAATGTATTTGTTCAATTGCAGAAGATAACAGAGGGGAAGGGTAGTATAAAATATACTAACATGTTTTAGTTAGATATCTGGATGACATTGAATTGAATATCAATAGTTTTTGTTTCAGCTTGATGAAGTTCATACTATTTGCAAACACAAACTGTGAACATGTTTAAATAAAACAGGATGTTAATATGTGTTTCTCAATATGAAGACTGTGTGTTAACTCAATGAAGCTGAATTTAACGACCAACGGGTTTTGATAAGGCCTAGTTTCGATTTCGCCGAGATGTCTAAAATAATGTTTAAGCTTTCCTTAAACAAAATAAAATGTTATTGTTTATTATCGTGTGTTAAACGACTTCTTTAAAACACGTATATTTACATATACATGTACCGATCAAACCAACCTTACTATGTAAAACATTACTGAATACAATCATTCCCGGGAAATAGGACTTTCGGGATCGGGATTCCCGGTATCAGAGGAACCGGGAATATCAACAACCCTTGTCGCTACGCTCCCTCTCATTGCAATTTAATCATCACAAATATTCAAAAGTGGCAGTGAAAAACTCAAATTTTCCTCAACAAATATTGTTTGTGTAAAAGTTGTTAACACCGGATACTACCTCTAGAGAGTCAGCACAGCAGAAGAAGAAAATTATCTTCCGGGGAAAATGTTCATTCTGGTGTGAAACAAAAGAAGGACTGTGTTTGAATTTCTTTTTTGTCTCCAATCTCTTTCCAGTAATTGGGGGAGATGTCGATTATTACAAATTATAGTGTTTTTTTTAACTTATTTTAACAAGCAGCACACATGAAAACTTCAGATACCTCCAAAAGTTCGTGCTTTAGGTATTTTGAGACATTTTAAAATTATAATGGGATTTTTGAGGACGTGGTTTTCTCTGGCGAGCTGAGCAAAGAATAGTATGAATTCTCAAATAACCCCTAGACCAACATAAGTCTTAAAGGCAAATATAAATATAGATAGGCATTTTTCATGGAGGTTATCTTTTTTTGTTCATGCTAAAACTAAAAATATCAGACAATTCACTTTATTTTTCAGAATCATGTAATTAATGACCAATCTTAAGTTATTTTTGTAAAATTCAGATTTCAGAAAGAAACCTTATTCTAAAAGTACACAGGGATGAAACATAAACATAATTATTAATTTCTTCCACAGATTCCATACTCCTTATTTGAATAAAACAGCAACATGGCCAAAAAGGGACCAATAATCGTCGTTCCGAGATTAAAATTGATTGATCCAACGATAATTGTCTAACATAGAAAATACCTGTGGTAACAAGTAAGTCATACTATTGTTTATACTGGCCGGGAAAAGACACTTGGCACTATCATTATTTAACAAAATGTATTTCACAACTGATAATCTTTCATTATATGGGATATGGAATAGTCATAAATCATAAATGAACAAAAATAGTAATTTTAACTCCATGATTTTTTCCTGAAAAATCGTGATTCCCCTTTATTGATTGATCGGGTTATTTTATATATATATATCACATAACAAGCATATGCCAATGCCTACAATAAGATGAAGTCACATTTTTGTTCTCTCTTGGTAACAACGCTGAAACTTTATTAAAAAAGCAAACATCAAACATTTATAAAACGATTAACAATTTTTAAGAGTAACATTTCTTTTTCTTTCCACTTTCCACAAATTCGGATATTATATTAAATATACTTCAATGCAACGCCATCATGACAAACATTGCACAGTAGCTGACGAGTTACGAGTAAGCAGCTAAAAGTTACCCAAATCATACGCAACTTTAAGCCAAAAGCCGACCCACAATAGCAAGAAAACGTAAAAAATCCGTAGATCCATACTTTACTTACAGCCTTTAAAGCAAACTAGACCAGTAGAAGACGAACAAGGATTATTTTGATTATCATTTGAAAAATCGATTAAAAAAGACAGAATGTTTTTGATTACTAAGATATAGAGAATTAATCCCGAATTTTTGTATACGACTTTTATTCCCCCATGTTTTGATCAACACAATACAAAATATAACCTTGGTCTTGGTTCACCGATTTTTGATTTTGCAATTGTTGCGAAATTTGCCAAAAAACGTTCATGGATAATGGTATACTCTCACAAAGGTCTGACTGCATTTTGTTATTTGATTTCGCTAATTACTACTTACAAATTTAAGACAAGCACAATGAATTTCACTATTTTAAGTTTAACACATTAAAACTGTCCCTTAGCTGGTGTTGTTGTTGAATTATAAAAAAGTGTTTGTTACAGTAAAGAAAGTTCTCAATCTACTTTATGTAATAACAAAGTAAATGTACAATTTATTTATTTCCGTCAGCAATTTGGACAAGATCTTTCAAGCATCATGACTGTACGCCCAGGGACCTCAAAAGCAAAGAACTTATTTATTTATAATGACTTTAGATACATTTTAAGGTTGTAAAAATAAAAAGAAGAATATCTATTAACAGTTTCTTAATTGTTCTTTATTTGTTTCTTTTGTCTGACAATATAATTTTGCCTGTGGGACAGAGAGAGATTACTATTTCCAAAAGTTTTGTGAGCTATAAGATTCCTAATCCCTATTAAGCTAGGGAAAAAACCACAACAGATTCTCATCACCGCCCACATCATGAATTTGCTGCCATATTTTTCTTATTTTTTTTTAAGTTTTTAAAATTTTAAAGATTTAAAAGGTGTTTCTTTTAACCTTAGCATTTTTTAAATTTCCCTCTGCGGGCCTTCCATAGACAAATTAGGTGTCAACGAGCGTGCCAATTGAAATTATGGAGTGCTTGACGCGTTTTTAGCAGTTTGGAAAGTTTTCCCCTGGGATGGAGACAAAAAAAGAGTGTATAGGGACGAAAAATTGAATAAAAATAAAAGGTGCATGCATCATCATGTTTTTCAGAAAAAAATGATAAGAATCTATTGTTTTATTTTATCCGACTTACTGAGAGTTAGATATAAGACCAAAGACAAATTTCATAAAATTTATGATTCAATAAAAATGACCCTCATTCCAAATTTGAAACGTTTTTCTTTAGCTCAAGTGGGCTTAGAACGGTTAAAATCTTTCAATATTCCAACTTTTTCTGCACTCAATCGAGGATGAATGGCAACATCACAGGTTGATTTAACGTTAAGAAAATCAAATATCAATGATTTTATATGAAGATTTTACAAAAATGGACTGAAATCAGATTTGTTGTGGATCGTTATGTAATGATGCACTGATTACATGTGTAACTTTTGGTCTGTGCGTAATTTAATTTGTTGGTTTATTTTAAGTGTTGAATACAAAAGCGGTAATGATTATAAACATATTCAGATATTGTAATATTATGTTGTAATATATTATAAAGTGCATTGAGCAAGTCGTTGTCCTGGAAATGTGCTACATAAATGCTACATATTATTATTATTATATTAAATGAAATATTCTTCAATACTTTGAACAATATAATTTTACCTGTTGGACAGAGAGATTGCTCTTTCCAAAAAGATTCAGAGCTATATAATTCCCAAAAACCATTAGAAGAGCAATTGAAGTTTAAATTGCACATTCTGCCCTCAAAACCCAAATTCATTTGAGTTTTGCAAAACAAATATTCATAAATGAAATCAAGAAGCAATTCCATTCAATATTTGTCTGTTTTTATTTATCTTAATCATTAGCTCATTAATTCAATTTCACATAATACAAGTCACAAGGCAAGAATGGCTTTGTTAAACACAATAGTAAATTAACATAACAGACACATTTATACACTGAAACGGGATACTTCTTTCTGAATAGCAGACCATATCAACATTGACAACAAATAAAAGTTGTATTCCCCACCAAACTGCATTTCTACAGTAACCCCTTCTAATGGTATTATTAAGTTAATTCTACAAATTATTTTTAAATGTCATAAGAACTGAATCTCAACGGTATTCAATGCTTAGCACATTTGACTATCAACAATTTCAAAACATCTTTAAAAAAAGGAATACTAAAACACTTCTTATTATGTTTTATCCAATCTCACTCTGAACACAGACAATATTTCTTATTTTATAATGAGAACATGAAAGACAAATAGGATTTCGACTTTAAATGGAAAGAATTAGAAAAAAAATTATCAATAGATTAGGAAATAGAGGTATAGAGAGGAATGAAACATCAAACAAAAATTGACTGGAATGTTGCAAGAAATTCAGAAAAAAGCAAATCTCAAAGGTTGGCGTCATACAAAAAAAGTCACTTGCTATGCGCCATATATGCTGTTTGCCATTTTGAGTGACTTATAGTAAATGAGTAAACTATAGCGCATTATGGATGCCATACAGTGTTTGCCACTTGCCTATGTCACAAGTTGGTAAGAATGGCAATTTATAAGCAGTTTCTATTGGCATATAGCGAGTGAATTTTACTATACAACGTCGGCCTTAGAATGAGATAACAAAAACAACAACTGTGGTTTCCATAACATATGAATATAAATCTGATCTTGGGTATTATAAGTTTGTTTTTGTTTTACACAAGAGTGTATTGTCTATGATGAATTATGAATAATTTCTAATGTCTCTACAATCTAAATACTGGAAGCTTAACATGTCACAAGAATGAAGGTTATTACCAGTAAATAGTCAACCTTCAGTTAACAGAAGAATAACAAAAGATAAGTAAAAATCATAATATTCATCAACTCCATTATTTATGCAAAAGGAAACATATTGAGCAAAAATTATATAGCAACTTTCAAGATGCCCTCAATTCATATTTATAAAAACCAGGGCCTTTTGATTTGACACATTCTTTAACAAGTTCCAGATTTTTACGCACCTACCAAAGGTTTTCTTCTTCTTGATGATGAAACAAGAGAAAAACATGTTAATTGGGATTTGAACCTAGCACCAGTTTTTCCCCAGTCACACTCTCATATTCTAAATACATCTTAGTCTCAGAAAGAGCAATTCAGTTACAGACTCAAAGTTGTGATTGGTTGATGACTTCCTTCTCATAGCACCATACTCATTTGATTTTAACATATTCATTTTACAAGAGACTAACCTGGTCAATTTCACATTCAAAAGATAACAGTCTAACACATACTGATTGACAAATAGTGAAAAGTTGATTGGCTCTCAGTCTTATTAGGTTCAGATCCAAGTTAACACAGGTCAAAGGTCAACGACTGGCGATGATGTGGTAACAAGTAGGTCAAAGGTCATCAGCCGGAATGAACCAGATAACAAGTAGGTCAAGGTGATCAGTTGACATGTATGTGATAATAAGTAGGTCATCAGTTGACATGGATGTGATAACAAGTAGGATTTTTATTTGCAAATTTTTTAAAATTACAGTCCATCCTATTCATGTTACATCTCTCAGATCCATAATCATCAGCATATATAAGTATTGATAACATAACACGAAAATAAAAAATCTGTGTAAATATTTTCTTAAGAGACATTATTGCTCAGAGGTAGAGATATAGCCTTGCTTGCAAAAGACTACAGAATTGATTACAGAGTAATGGTGTGTAAATATTGAGTTTATCTCCAATCCTTGCCAAGCAAGTTTAGTTTTTTTTTCAAATCACCTATGGGCGTTTGTTGGAAGCCTACAATGTGTATGCAGATCTATTTAAACAATCAATGAAAAAAACTATTGTTATCACTTTACTCTAAAATGCACATAATAAAAATTGAATGAGTTAAATGTTGAAATCACCAATAAAAGTAAAAGAACAGTTAGTTGAACACATGAAATGATATATCTCACAAATTGTATTGAAAATAACACAAAACAAGCAATATAGTCATCATTCAACAATAGAGTCATCAGTTATCACTTGTCTTCTTCCTGTGTATAGTTCTCATCATCAGCGTATGGTAGGTCTGTGTTTTCCCCGTCCAGTGTGATAATTAAACTACCTGTCATGGCCGTCATTGCTTCTACGTCTGGCACCTCACCACAGTTTGAGTTCTGACTGCTGTTAGTGTCTGTGGCGAGACAAAAGTATGTTCAGTTTTACATTAGATGTCACATTTGTTGTTAAAGGGACATTACAACTACCACAGTTAATAAAGATACACAAAAATTTCTAAGGTGATTTCCTTTACTCAACTAGAAAATAATATGTAAGAAGACAAGTTTCAAGAGATTGGATGCATTGTGATTTCCTGATCATGTAGTCACACAAGACTTAAAGATTCGCAGCAAAACTGCTTTAGCAACTCTTGAACATAATTATATATGTTTTAGATGGACTTAATGACACAAACGGATATGGAAAAGGATTAACTGAATTTCACAGTGAACCGCCAACCTGGGGGAAAGTCAAAAGTGGCGGTTTAGCAAGTTTGGCGGTTCAAAGTGATGTCAAAATCAGCGTCGATTTATGATCAACAAAATGGAGGCAATAACAATTTGTCAACCGCTTGTGATTTCGGTGAATGACTTCCCATTTCCTGTTAATGTTGAATAAACGGTTTATACATTGAAAAGTTACAGCAGTTAAAACGATGTTCTTTTGGTCTTTCATTATTTTTTACTTTCCTTGATTTTTGTTGGCGGTTCAAAGAGAGTTTTTAACAAAGCTTAAATATACTTTTTACAACAGAAAATGTTGGCGGTCGGCGGTTCAAAAAGGGAAAATATGACTTTATATAGATAAACTTTTTGGACTTGACAAAAACCAGGCGGTAGTCGAGGTTGGCGGTTCATGGAGGGGTGGTTCAAAGAGGTAATACTGTATGCAGAAACTTCAACAAGACACTGTATGATACAATTACAAATAAACTTCTTCAAGGCACTTAATAAATGCCATGAGTTGATGAATCACTAATGTCCATGGTTTTATGTGTGGTATGTGTTCTAACAAAAATAAAAGCACGTTTAATGGTTACACTATTTTCCAGACAGCTAGTAGATGAAGTCACTCTATTCTAAGAAAAAGAAATGGCAGCAGTGCTGGAGAAAATTAAGAAGGGAAAGTTCCTAGCAATTACTGGGTTACTAACGATGTACTAAGACTCTGGGCCTTGAATTGATAAATTACTTTACATTGGTTTACAGTGAAACACTAAAGGCAAAAAAGATACCAAAATTGGAACGAGGCAACATTTCTATTTCTATTTGAGAATGGATACTCAAAAGATATAAAAACTTATCAACCAATCAGCCTGCTAGCCCAAACTCATAAGATCATCACAAGGCTTATAATTTTTTCTAGTGGACTATTATTTTGCAGTAAAATTGGGAATTTTTCTGGGCAGCAATTAGTACGATCCAGGAAAAATAGTTCTTATCAGGACTAGTTTATTGACATGAGACCAATTTTGAATAAAGTTAAAATTTACTCCATGCAAAAAATTACAAGAGTTAATTATTGCAAAGAACTTCAATTGTTATGTGAGATGATATATATAAGTAGTTCTATCTAAAACCTATAAAAACAGAATGTACTGCATTAAAACTTTACAGATTATTATACTATGACTACTGTTGACTACCTATGAATTCCTCTGCTTACCAGTAAATTTTCCATCCAAACTCTCTCCACGCTCCCCTTCACTCTGCTGGTCTTTACGACTGTTGATATACATTCCTATTCTCTTGATGAGGTCAGCTGGGGTTGCCTGGAGAGTTGGGGAGTTTGGCCCACCACTAGAGTTACTGGAAGATGGATTCTGGTCTGAGTCTGAAATAATATTAAGTCAAAAAATTTGTGAGTAAAAAGTAAAAAATAGTCTTGACTTGAGCCCTTTTTAATCTCCCAATAACAAAATAAACCCTGAAATCTTAAGTTGTTTGTAAAGTAAAACATATATAGTATAAACTCCTCATATGACATTCTAACATTTGGCTGAAGGCAATCTCACTTTTATTTTCAAAACTAAGTTTGGAGAAAGACGTTGCTTAAAAATTAAAAAATAAACTGCTGCAAGCAAAATCCAGATTCTCCAAATGAGTTGACATTAATTTTTGTCCTTTTATACAAATATTCAAAACACATGATAAAAAAACAACATCTATAATCTGTAAATTTTGCCAAACTCACATTTTCCCCCTGGAGATTTCAGAATCAAACCCTTTGAGGTGAGAGACTGCAAGGCAAACAAATCTGGCACAGCAAATCTGTTGATTGTCACACGACCCAGGAAGTCATCAACCTGGTGAAAGGTTAAGTTGTTGTGCAGTGTCTCCAATGGGTGAAGCAAGGGGACATTACTGAAACCCTCAAGAGCTGACGAGAATAAGGAGATAATGATATTTAGTAATGAAAAAAAAAACTGCATTTTTGACAGTTTTTGTTCACAAGTAGTAAGGGAGATAATATATACATTATTATTAAGTAAAAGAAGAAACAAAGTCAAAATAGATTTACACTATTAACCTTAAGAGCATGAGTTCTCAAATGTTAGTGAAAATGAAATCTTTTAGGATTTTGCACTTAATGAAAGAAACCATTTGTAAAATATCACATAAACCTTTTTGTTTTGTTGAACTTTAAACAAACATTTTGGCACCTTTTAGAGAGAACAATTCAAAGGTGAGTAGGGATGTTACAAATGACAGCGTAAAGTAATATCCAGTAATATTCTTCATTATCCCATGATTAATTAGGCTGAACAATATCAAAGCTGATCTTTTTATAAGTGGGCCTTTCATGAAATCTAATATATTTTGTTAGTATAAACCTGAAGAAAGTGAAAAATGACTGAAGAAACCATATTCTTAAAAAAAGTATTCTTTAAAAAGACAATCATACTTCATATAGAGAAAATCATGTTTTATACAGAGAAAATAATCATGTTTTATACAGAGAAAATAATTTGAAAAGAGAATATCATGTATCTTACAGAGAGAGAAAATGAAATACTGTTCTCACATATTTGATTGCGTAATATTTCATAAAATATTTGCTTTGGAATTTTCCAGGGAGGATATTTTTGCGGACAAACAACTCAGGGTAAAATAGTTCTTTAAAAATCCTAACATTTTAACGTTGGTCACTTTTCACTGGGGAAAATTTTCAAAATTTTGTTCAAAGTAACAAAAAAGCAAAAATTCACTCCACGCAAAAAAATATGAAAGAACAGTATTGCACATATCAAGGCATAAGTCCAAATAAAAAATACAATAGATTCTCATCACTTTTCCTGAAAACCCCAATGAGGTATGCAGCTTTTATTTCTATTATCTTATTTCTTCCCAAATCACCCCTTTTTCTGTTTCTATCCCCAGGGCTAACTTTCAAATCCAAATTTTTTTAAATCCACTAAAAACGCGTCATCTCCGTAAGTTCAATCCCTCACCCGTGAACATCTAATTTGTCTTTGAATAGGCCCTACAACGGAAATGTTGAGAAAGGAGTTAAAAATCCCATTTTTAGCCTTTTAAAAGGTAAAATATTTAAACAAAAGTTGGGTCAGCAAATTCATGATGCAGGCGGTGATGAGAATTTATTGTTTTCATTATCTTGCCTTATCAAGCAGTATGCAGAACAAAAACCAATCCCAGAATAAAACAACAAGAAATATAAACCAAAACCTTATGGGAATAAGAATCAAATTTTTTCCAATCATGCTAATAATACTTACACTGGTTCACTTCATTTTTGTTTTTTTTACATTAAAGAGGTACATGCCTTTCATACTTTTATCTACAAACTTTTTGTGTAGCAAGGGGCGTAAAATAATTCAACTTTTGTACATGAAGCGCAAAATGATTTCTTAAAATCTGTAAAACATCAGTTCCAATAATAAAATATGTCATACCAAGAAAAATAAATAAAGAGTTACTTCCATCACCCAATATAAATCAAAAGAAAACTTAGTTATTGAAAAAATTAGAATAAAACAACATAAGCAGTAACAAATGTGGGAAAAGTAAGAACTGACCAAAACAAACACAAACACAAATATCAGAAGAAAATGAAACAAGAAATGTAAAACTGGGAATTATTTATGTCTGGGACTTATGAACATGGCCAATAAATAGGGTTTGACTACGGGTGATTATATAAAATAGTCGTACTAGTTCTTATTCGAGATATTCATCCGTTTGAACTTAGGTACATGCAAATTGTTTTGTCCTTGGTGATTCTAAAGACTCCTGTTTTTTGACTACTTATGAACATATGAATGATTTCAAGATAACTCCCTTAAGGTATGGTGCTTATTACTAGAGATGCATTGACTACTATTTAACTATTTCTTAAG
The DNA here is from genome assembly GCA_032362205.1 of Clione limacina. Lineage (NCBI taxonomy): Eukaryota > Metazoa > Mollusca > Gastropoda > Pteropoda > Clionidae > Clione > Clione limacina. The sequence goes on from JAUUEB010498942.1 coordinate 10,301, forward strand.
TTTAAGTCAACTTGTCGACTCAATTTTGACTAAACAAATGAAGGTAACTAGGTGGCTAAACACCTGGCCAAAACCTTGTTTGGTTATGTTACTATCATTCAACATACACAAAATGGGGCTTTGGTGTCTTTTATTAGAGTTTTGATAAGGGTTTTTGTTTTTGTTTTTTAATTTCTATTAGAAAAAGACATGGGTTAATGTAACTAAATAATTATTCCAGATTTGATCCCTGATTTCAGTCTACTCAGTCAGATTTTTCCCCCCAACGAAGGATCTAGTGAATTAGTAGACAACAGCATCTCTACTAATAACCATTATCATGCACCAATACCCAATAAGTAGGTCAAATCATAAACTTACATATGTGAGATAGTATATCACGCTTACTATTTCCTTTATAAACCAGACACTTTAAATCACATGAGGTCAACATTTATCTAATGACAAACAGTGATAGTCAACAAATAAAGTTTTGTTTAACAATTGAAATATTATATTAAGATATTCTTGACTGATGAACTTATTAATCCTAAGGACTGCAAGCACTTTAGCGACAAAACACTAAACAATGCAATTTGAATAGCGACAAAACTTCCCTCCTTTAAGTTTTCTTTGATAAAACAGCTTACTATTGTGACTTAATATTAAATATATATAAACTTGTTTGTTACTAATTGTAACCATTTCTGTGTAATATAAAGACTCAAACAATAAAATCATCATTGATTATCTTCTATTCAATTTGATTTTATGTAAAATCGTGTTTAAAAAACGCTAAAAGCGTAAACCCAACAAAACCAAACCAAAGTAAAAAATAAGCATTTTCATCAATAAAAAGTTACATAAGTTGTATCTTGGTCAACACATTCTTGCATTGTGTCAAAAAATTCTGGAAAATTCTTGAAAGCGTAGAAGGCAAGCTCAAAATCATACAACACCATTATTTATTGCTTTGTAAGTTTCACACTCAATGTTCTCAATTACTGTAATGCTTGTTTTTTTCACGCTTGTGGCATGATTCACAGGACACAGTGGCTCTTTTTTATCCTCTAGAAAAAAGTTACCAGAATATCATAGAAACTCTTTTGACAGAAATATGTGTTTTGCTTATAAAGTCTATTTCTACAAACTCCTGGTTTTTAAAAGAAACTTTATATCCCTAATAAAAAAATCAACATTTATGCACAAAAAGTTCTCAACAGCAGTTCAGAGAAAAAGTTCAGTTAAAGTTCAGAGAATTGAGTGTGAGTAATATCTCAGTTCATTAAGATCTATGAGTGGTTTTACTAGAGGAATAACCTCTACATCACAAAGATTATTTACTGATAGAATAAAATTTAAACATTTACCATCAAGAGTTTGTTGAAGCTCATCAGTGGTTTCGGCGACCACCGATTGCCTTTGTCAAGCTGAACAATAGTTTATTTACTTGTTCATCAATTGCCCTATATATGTCCTAGAGATGATTCATTAAGAAAAATCTCAATGGGTATCCACTTCCAAAAATGACAGACACTTTCATTATTTCTTTTTTTTTGTTTACTTTCAGTATGAACAAAGACAAATTTGGATAGTTGACTGATTTTGTGTGGGAAATCTCTGCTTTACACTCTGCTGTTTTTCAAAACCTAGTTTTTCCCTTTGCTCAAACATCAGCCACTATCTGTCTTCAGAAGGTTCGCTAATGTTTAGACTGGTCAAACTTTTAGTTTTAAAATTTTGCTATATGTTTTAAGACTCCTCTCTCTTTCAAATTTCCTACCATCAATGAATCTTCAACATGCTTAGAACCTGCTTATCTCTAAAGACCAGCGAGTTCACAGATGTACATTTAAAATAGAACACAAAATAAATCGTTATTGTTAGACAACCACACTGAAATAAGCTTTAATATCAGTTTTAGTTGAACATCAATAGACAATGGAATAAATGGAAATTAAGAAATATAAATAAAATATAATTAAATCAATAAAGAAAAAATATATTTTGATCAAAGCTTTCACCATCTATCACTTAAAGAAAAAGCAAAGCTTTAAACAATATGAAAAAAGGACAGTTGTTTTTATAAGAAATATAAGTTGAAAGAGATTTGGTGTTTGTTCCAAAATGTGTGAGTTTTACATGCAGCTGAGTCTTTAACACCAGTCAAATCATGTCAAAGGTCAACTTATAGAAGTGTTGCAAAAGATTGAATGTGATCCCTCTGGTGCTAAGTGTGTTTTCTGCCATAATGGGATAATTGAGTCATATGAATAGATAAAATGACAACAAGTGCTTTAAATAAGAAAAAAAATTAGAAAAGAACAAAAGGAATAAGATTACAATGTAAATCATAACGGAATATAAAAACGTATAATTATGCTCAGGTCAAAGCAGACACATAGAGGGTGGAGGAGGGATGAGTCACTTAATGATCAGTTTGATCTCATTTGTGGTGGAAGGTGAAAAGAGGCTAGTATAAGCTGGAAAAGTTTGCATTCACTCAGCATCTTAAATAGTTTTCATAGCATCTTCTTTTATAAGAGATAGGAGAAACTTTAATTTTTTTCCCTTATTATTTGCTAACTAATTGGCAGCTTGGTTGTAAACCTAAGGATTGAAAAGTGCTTTCACCACAAATGTCCCCCACCTCTCAGAGCTGATGTGCAATATAACTGTGACCTTTGTAAGGCCAAACAGATAAAACATCTGGCCCTGGAAGGGAATGGTAACAGTTCTTCTTTATTCTAGGTTTAAAAGTTTTCTCTAAACTAGCAATGCAACAAATCATTAAAAAAAAGTTATTTTCTAAAAAAGATCATGTTAGAACATTTAGAAGATTATGTGAGTGAACGCAAGGACCAGATTGAGTGGGTTGGTACGTTGGGTCGGATAGAGGAGTTTGGTATGTTGGATGTGATAGAGGAGTCAAGAGTCACATACCCACATCACCTTGATGACCTGCCCCCAAACGCCTAAAGTCTGGTGAGCTGGCTGACCCAATCAAACTCAAGCCGTGAGGGAAGGGGAGGTGTTGACCTAAAAAAAAATGAGGAGGAAAAACAATTTCTTTCTGCCCAGATATGAGGCAATGGGCACATTCACTTCACTTTTAGGTTAAGACTTCTTAGGTAGTTTTCTACATTTTAGAAGAAAAGTCGTCATGAGAGAGGCTTGGTATTAGAGAAATTCAGCTGATCTGGCAGATAATATAATATTCCTAAAACTGTCTGTCTCCAGATGCTGAGGTGGATTATTCAGATAAGGACCAACAAGTTATTGTAGTGACCTAAACTATACACTTTGTTCTGTTTTCTCCCAATTTCACCTAGATATAATCTACATCCATGCTAATGCATAGCCTAAGATGTCCAAAGAAGTCTTAACCTAAAGGTTGAACCAAGAATTGTAGTTATGGATGTGTGAGAGTGTGTCATAGGGGAAATAACTCATGAGTTGAAATAAATGAGAACATGTTGTTGAGGTGAACAAAAAGGAATGGAAATGAAAATGTTATGAAATAAAAAAAAGAGCACAAATTATGAAATTGAGAAAAGAGTATTACTGTAAATATCCTTTATATATTCATAAACTACCCAACCTTTTCAATCTGAAATAAAAAGTATTGATTGCTTTGCTCTTTCTTATTCATCAAACAGGATAATTTCCCCACCCAAGCTCATATATTGGGAGAAAATCATAGAACCTTTACGTAATCAGTCTTTAAAACAAAAAAGTTTGGATTTTATTAATACATAATTACTATCAAGACAAATGCAGGTCTATCCAATTTTCATCTAGATGGCTTTATGAATAATATAAAAAAGATATTTGGAGAGTTGAGTATGACTGCTACCGCCACAAATCTGACATTTATATAAAAACTAGACCTTGTCTCATATTCTGATTTATAAAAGCTGCAACAATTTAACTCAAAACTGTCTGTAGCTATGACTTTAGTGCTTCCCATCGTGAAAAGCTCCTTATTTGAACTACAGAAAGTACAATATTAAACATTCTATAGCAACTGAAAAAAAGAGAACTCTATGTTTATTTCACTTTCTTAACTGTTAAATTATGTAAAAAGTTTTTCTCTTAAATTTTGATAGACATCTTTTCCCCCCAAAATGGAGATCTCAATCAAAGACAGAACAAGCTTGTAAAATCAATCTGAGTTAGGGAATTTCAAATCTGATAAAAATAATTTTATCAGCTACAATCTTTGACCTCTTTAAGACCAATTCTATCAATTATTTGGCTAAGAAACACATGAAAAGTGCAGGGAATAATAAAATACTCTGCCAAGCCTATGATCTCTATCCTAAAAATCGAAACAGTTTAAGGATAATGAGATGAGTTTTAAAGTGATTCTAATGTTTTAACAGGCTTTTTTTCTCGTTGCATGTGCTGTGCTCTATTGACTAATGTTGTTTTACTTACATTCATCTTCCTCTTCTTCAACCTCCTCTACAACCACTTGATAAGCAAAATAAGAGAAACAACCAGGAAAAGAAATAAAAAGTAACATAAGGGACAGAAGTGTTAGCAAAAGTTGGTATGGTAGTTTTCAAACACATTTGTGAGTTCTAGTCAGCAATATTTTTATGAGAAACAATGGCTGTTTAAGCTCTTTGGTTATTTTCATGATGTGTTCAGCAACTTAAGTTACTGAATAAGATTGACATGATATACTGTCTTGGTTCTTAAATTAGAAAAAAAAATATAATAAAAACTCCTACTTAAGCAAAAGAAAGGGTAAAACAACAACAAAATAAAATGATTACGACAGAGATAATAGCAAAGACAATAGAGATATACAGCCATGTTTTACAACAAATTTGGTTTCTTACTAGAATTGCTGGTGATTGTAGGTTTACTGACTGGAGAAAATGTTTAAGAAAAATATGAAAACAAGAATAGAATAAACAATCCAGTCAAACAGCAATAACATGTTGTAAAGATATACAAAATGCAATTAAACATCAATAAAAAATAGCCAAAGTTGTATGAATCATTTCATCACAAGTGGCAAAAAATGGAAATTGACCCGAAAAAGCTAAACTTGCTCTAAAGGGTAGAAAGTTAATAAAATATTGTTTTTCCATGGCTCTTACCGGTTGATGTCTGGTACCCGTCTGATTAAGTGAACCAAATTGGTAAAATGAATATGCATTAGACAAGGCAAATAATCTATAGTTTTGAAAGAGTGAGAAAAAGAGAGAGAAATAGAGGGAGAGAGATAGATTATGAGAGAAAAGGAGAGAGTGAGAGAGAGAGAGAGAGGAGAGAGAGAGAGAGAGAGAGAGACAGACAAACAGACAGAGAGAGAATTGAAGTTTATTCGTCCGGGTAAGCTGCTCTTCACAAATGTTCATGAAACAGATACATAATCAACACAATGTTACAAATCACACTCACACAGAATGCTCATCCATGCTCATAAACGAAAAGATAATATTAATAATTACAATCAATACTTAAAGAGGACCTTTTTCATTAAAAGCTCAGATTATCACGTTTGTTAAATATTTAAATCTAATTAAAAGGTTTTTCCTTTTTCTTAATTGTCAAAGTTTTCTGTTTAACCTGGTTTTAAAAAAATTAGGATTTATCTTTTTCTTGAGGCACTTCCTTGTATGGTGAATTGACATTGTTTGATGGATATGTGTCCTGATTTTGTTAAACGAACAACTTCTACTTATCGGATTTTGTGTTATTGTCTAAATCATGGTATCTAATTCTGCTGCACTGTGTCAGAATCCAGAATTGTCCGTTTATCAATAAGTAATATATAGCAGAAAAAGCGCCCCCATTCATTTCCCTGTATGCCAGATATTCAAGTGTCAGTAAACTGAGGCCTGACTTAAATATGAAAGTTTCACACTTTCAACAATTGTTCTAAGAGTTAATTCCTTTTAAAGTTTACTACTTTTTTGGATCACCTAGTACATAAAGAAAAAGAACTGCAACACATATAATTTGACAAATAGTGACAAAAACTGCTACTTCTGTTTATACCTCTTGGCGTCTGGTTGTAAAAGAGGAAATTTGACAAAGGCTTCTTCACAACTTCATTTCTCAGAGGCAGATGGATCGTTCTGTAGTTCCTTTGGGTAGCAGCTAAAGAAAAAACACAATTATATTAGATTTAAACAGATTTGTGAATGCATTCAAACAATATTGTAGTGTTTTTTTTACCTAAAAAGAAGTGCATATAATTACATATCAATATCCATCGATATTCTCATGAATTCTAAGCCTCAATATGTTACCTTTTATCTCTCTGTGGTGCAGGGTAGAGTTATGCTAATAAAAAGGCACGTGTCAGGATATCGGCTGCACAAAGCACATAGCCAGGATTTAAAAAAAAGGAAGGGACAACCTTGATTTGAGTCTATTCAATGCCCAGAATGTTTTAAAATAAGTAATAAATTGTGCGAATCTAAAGCATTTTGGATCCAAATGGGGAGGGCATTCCATGTGTCCCACTGGTTAAGCATCTGCCCTGGACCCGTGCTATTTGTTGCATCACAAAGAAGTGATAGGTGGAGACATTGATGCTCTACCTCAGCACGAGGTGTCCAAGGTGTTGTATAACAATTATAATGTCTACAAGGAAAACTGTTGATTTTAAATTTCTAAAAAATCCTGTAAATAACTCAATCTAGTGGTACAGTGCTATAGGTGAGATCATGCCAAACTAAATGATACCAAATTTGATCAGATTGAGTAAATTGTTTATTTAAAACAGAATTGTCTTTTGTCAATCGATTTTTCTTTATCAAAGTTTATTCTTATTATTTAGATCCCTATCACATTGTCCTGCACAAATGTAAATTAACTAATATTTAGTTTTTTTCTCTCGAATTAGTAACTGAGTAACTTAAGATCAAATTTTCTTATAGCACATGTTAAAAGGCTAATAAGTTTCCTCTCATTCGTCAAACAAGATATACTCCCAGAAAAGTCACTGGTCTTAAACTGCAACTGTTTTTAAACAATGTGAACACAACATATTCACAATCATAAAAAAAGAAAATCATGAAATACATTTTTTTTTAAATGGCTGGGATTACAATAAGCTACAAATTACATTAAATTTGTAAAATTCCTGATAAATTTAATGTCTAAATCAAAACAAGTGTGGCCATTATATTAGACACAGCACTATTTACATATATTTCAACAAAGGATGTTATGTTGTAATTATCTATCTGTTATCTTAAATAATGAAACATAACAATAACATGGCATGATAAACATTTTTGTACTGACCGATCCTTTTTTTGGCCATATGTGTTAAATAAATATAAATGTCACGAAATAATGCTGCTATAGTTTGATCAAGGCAAAATGGGGTGAAGCAAAGAAAGGTTATCAAAATGATATAAGGGAAAATATTACTTTAATACAGAAGAAACTCTTTAGAAAACCACCCTCAGGATCCATGATATCTGTGATAATATACAGAGTGTGAAACTAAGCTGGGCTGCATTTATAAGATCAAGAGTATAACTTGTGCTTGGTCTGTGATATTAGGCGTGATATGACATAAACATGTGTGACAATAAGTAATCTATCTACTTTATGATCTAAACTAGGTCATGTCAATAATTATAGAGCTTTACAACTAAGACCTTTGGCAATTAATGAGACTTAAAAAAAATCTGACACCTATAGACATTAGCAGCTTTAAACTGGCCAATCAAGTTAAACTTCTGCCCTAAATAATTTAAAATAGTTTGCACCGGGGTCAAAGTTCATTGATTTTAGCACACCATTGAAGTATTTAACACATACTTTTGGCATACTCTAACAAAATTTCTACTCATTAATATTTATTGTTAATGTATAACAAGAAGCTTCTTCTTCTTCTTCTTAGTTTGATCCACTATCTTTAAAGGGATTGTGAATAGGCAGATAATGAGAAAATATTAGCCGTTGGATGGTATTCTAATGTATTGTTTCAAACACTTTTTATATTTTTAAAAACATTCTAACCATGAGTTTTATTCTTTATTTGTACTTACCTTTTCTTGGCTACTATGTCATCGGGATTAAACAAATAAAGACAAAATTCTTTTTATTGATCAGTGAGTATTTTTCAACAAATGAAATCTTTCATTCTATTTGAACCGTGTCATTTACCTGTGTACTATAAAGGGTTGAATTCGGGATTCCCGGGACCGGGATATTCCCGGGATT
>JAUUEB010498943.1:0-10411 GCA_032362205.1 Clione limacina
ATTAGTTGATTGGAGTATCTAACAAAAAGTAGCGGGATTGGATTGGATTACTGGAAAAAGTAGCGGGATTACGAAAAAAGCGGGATTGTCCGCTGGATTGCACAGCACTGTACTGGGCGCTACATATCCCTAATCAGCAAGACGCCCCAGCTATATTCAAACATAAGTCTACAGAACAACCGTCGACGAGACCTCTATCTGTTGGCATCCCTTACATACAGGGACTCTCAGAGGAACTACAGCGAACCTTCAAAAATCACGGGGTCAATGTGTACCACAAACCCGTCAACACCTTAATGTCACTCCTGGTGAAACCGAAAGACCCCACGGATAACCATGACAAAAGTGGCACCATCTACCACATACCATGTGGGTCGTGTGACGACTTCTATATAGCGGAAACTAGTAGAAAAATGGGAGTCCATTTTAAGGAGCACAAAACCACCAAACCAAAAAACAATGACCAGGATTCAGCCATTTTTGAACATATTCAAAATAGAGGACATAGTGTTAGTTTTAGGACGTTAGAATCTTTGCGAGGGAAGCAAAATACGCCCCGCGGAAATAAAAGAAGCTTTGGAGATTCATAAACACAAAACACCTTTGAACAGAGATGTCGGTTGGGTTGTACCCCCCATCCTCTTGGATCTCCCCCTCCCCTGTCTCAGGACCCCACTGCCACCTCGGGACTTGGGCGAGTTAGCTCACGTACTAGAGCTAACTCCATGTAACATCTATCTGCCTACACGACTTCCCTTCAGGAAGTCATGTGACGGCATCAATATCGACGTCTTGCGCAGATCAAACATCCGATCTGCCGGTAAACTTCACTTGTGATCAAGGCTACTTGATGTAGAGGAAACGTCAAGTTTCAACTAACTATAGACTCTTTGAAAGGTAATCTTTCCTCTGATATGAAGCATGTTTATAGGAGACAAACAATGATCAATACAACGCTGTTTATGTAGTCAGTGTCTTCATTTGAACTCACATTTAGCTGACACCAAATTTGCATATATATACCTGTTAATGATTGGTGTTTTTTCAAATTTTTTTTAAATTTTTCAAAACTTTTGAAGCCTTACTTTAGGGAAAGATCGTTCTCTTCCATGTATTTTTGTTGATGTTAGTTTGTTTTGTTCTTGTGATGCCTAGGTAATCCTGGGCATTTATTTCCTTGCGTATTAAAATCGCTAGACATCGTTACCTAGTGATCCCATTCCTGCTGCGGAGCTAGCTTGTTGTTATATGCTCTGATTTAAACTGAAAACAACATACATCTGATTCACAGACAATCATGAACCCGTACGTCATTGAGGAAGTAAGCAGAAAGTCGATGTATTATATACTTCTGTTTTTTTTTGTCAAGAACTGTTGTAATGGCGACTTCGTTCCCAACATGGAATTGAGAGGTGCTATGACTAAGTCTTACAGCAAGTCTTACATGATTCTTTATATCTATGTTTTCCCGTGACACCGACAATAATGTTATTCTAACTTGTAAATAGGCAATATAGTTATTCTATAATACCAAACCAGCAATTATGTTCCCTGTACGCTTGTATCGCACCTGTACACACCGATTTGATTAGTTTGGTGAGATCCAAACAAGCCATCAACAAACAAAAGACATAATGTAAACCAAGACCCCTGCCTCGCTCATCATGGACTAAACAAACCAGTTGTTGGTGTCACTCACATGGCAAAGGCACAGAGTGAGATTCCAATTAGGAAGGGAATTCCACGACGTTTGAAAATTCAATCGACATATTGTACGTACTACATTTTTCTACTTTATCTTTGTACCACATCGCAACAATTATTCATCTACACACATATATTTAAAAAAATCAAATAAAAAAAATCATATTTATTTTCAATCACTTGTGTATTTTATCCATTACATCTATTCACCCTATAATATAAATGGAAAATTGTGTTGTAAATAATCAAGTCCCCTTGTCATCTTATTCTTTTCAGACCATTACTTCATACTGTAAACTCGTGAAAATAAAAAAATAAAAAAACAGCAAGTTCTTCGTCTCTTTCTCTAAAAACCAACACTATTTAACAAACAAGACCATACAATATCACCAAAATATCGTAAATTTAATCAACAAGCCTTAAACTAAAGAGGGAATGGCATTGTATTAAACTCTTGCAAATAAGCCAAATCCATCGAGATACCATCACTATTTATAGATATTACATTTTTAGAACAAACACTTTTGAAGGCTCAAAACACGAATGTTGTGGTCGAGTAGAGTAGTATACTACTCGAGTAGTACTCAAGTAGTTTTTTCACTACTTCTTATCTACTCAAGAAATTACAGAATTGTTTGAGTACTACTCTACTCGAGTAGTATGTCCACACTACTCAAAGACTTCACTACTCGAGTAGTCTTTGAGTAGTTGGGAAATAAATCAATATATTTTGCGTTCTATTTCTGATCAATTTTGTTCAACTTTGATTATTTTGAATAAATTTGCTTTTAACACAATTTGTCAATACATTTTATCATTGTCTTTAATTTTGTTACATGAACATGTAAATAATGCAGTAATCTTTCATTTTTAAACCTTTGAATTTGTGTATTTAATGATTACTATTTTTGGTGACTACTCAAAGACTACTCGATTAGAGTAGCTACTCTACTCAAGTAGTTACCCTTAGATTTTTTCGAGTAGCTACTCTACTCTACTCGAGTAGTTAAAAATATCCAACTACTCTACTCTGTTCAAGAAGTCCACCGAACTACTCGACCACAACACTGCAAAACACTCTCTAAAGTGCGCATTGTCTACAACTTAATACAATTCAAGCCTAACGTGTCTCTTGTTCTCTCGAAGTTTTTTGTAAATGCCAAAAATAGGCAGTATCGTAGTTACTTTGCTTTAAAGAGTAACAAGTAAACAACTATAAATAGAAACACGTTACTATGAATTGACAAACACGTAAATCGACTACAAATCATTTTTTTTCTAAACTTATCAAACGAATTTTTTATTTTTTGAATCTTTTGTATCGTAATTTTAAAAATTCAAACAGTTAAAAAAATCGCTGTTGATTCTGCTCATTTTCCAAACTCATCGCTTAAACATACTATTTTGGACTTAGGTGACAATAAATGGATAAGTTATATTGTACATCATTCCCTGGAATAAGTACTTCACTGATAAAATCAAAAGTCGACGTTTTCTTAAAGCACGACCGACTTGAAATCTCTCAATCTTTTTGTCAAGAGACCTCATCTGGTTATACTAATCAGATAAAGTCGCTTTCAGTCGCTATCGCTTCACCAATAATAATATTGAATGTTGACATGGTATTTGTATTTGAAAACAGTGAAAAACCCGGATTTAAAAGAGTAAAAGTAAATAGCGTCACATGACGGGAGCATATCGACGCATTCCATTGTGCACAAGACCAGCATGAATCTGCCTTCCCATAGACCATTGTCTTGTTTTATCCACATGCGTACATCACCTCTTAACACTCGGTAGGGTTTCGACTTTTCACAACATTCGTTCCCATATAATTGAGACTCTCAGTTCTGAGTTCGTTCCTGTTGGTCTAAACTTTGACCCTAACCTCTTACTTCCTGTCAACATAGGTGCTATTAGGTATAAAATAATCGGCAAATTGATAAACAATTGTCTGGAGAATTTTTTATCGGAACCGGGTACGCATTTCACATTACAAGACGGTTATATGAAAAATAAAGCAACAATTGTTCCCATTATAAAAGACAAGACAAAATAAAAGGAATAAAAGATAAAGAGATAAATTAGAAGAGTAACGTGGGTACAAGTACCTAATAGTATTTTCTCCTTATCCCCTCACCGTTATCTACCTCTTCGTGACGTCATCATCAGCCAATCAAACGTCTCCCTGGCTTCTATATCAACCTACACGTGTACTGTAATTGCTTTCCTGGCCAATCAACTGCCACTAAATCATGTTTGGCTGACCACGCAAGGACCTCAAGGTCAGTCACGATGTATAATTGACATTTTACCGCAAAATTGATATCACCTTTTTTTTCGATACGTTAGGTTCATAAAAGGAGTTTCAATTAGTGTAAACACATTAAAATCATGAACTTATGGTAGTAATTTGAGATTTTAACATGTTTGTTTGTTTTGAAGTTTAACAAGAGTGCATTAACAAAGTACGTATATAGCCATTAACCCAGACGAAAATAATCTGTTCAAACACAACTTTTACACCACCCATTTGTCCATGAACTCCAAAAATATATTGACACAAAAAACTCTATTTAGACACATAACCATGATCAATCTACTTCGACTAAACCTCTATGATAAAATAAACCCATGAACAATCAAACAACAAAGCAGATTATTACATTTTTGGAATTATTGAGGTACTATTTAGGTACATAGATACACTTTTAGTGCGACCCTGTTTGTCCTAACTAAAATCATCAATCAAATTTGACCTACGGAAGGTTATAACAGCCATAATTAATAACTAGTGTCCAAATGACGTCAGACCGATTTAAGGAGGTACCACTGATTAGTTTAAATATTGAGACTATCCGTGCTTCAATAGTAACTAGCTCTAGACTGTATACAGGGTACCGTAGTTTATTCAGTCTGAATACCCATTCGGTCATTAACGCTATTTTCATACGTGATCTGCCGAGGACTGTAAGAAAATGATTAATGTGTATATTTCTTGGCAAACAAATTTGTTACGGTGTACATTCATGATACCAAATGAGGGGGCAATTTATCAACGGAACATTAGTTTTGAAAAAACAGAAACTTCCAAACTATGTTGATAAAAAGTACCTCTCTAAGTGAGTACTTAGTAATGTTTTTTAAAACGAGATTTTATTTCATCCGTATTGATTTAAGGAAAGATTTCCCTGTTTGAGCTGATGTTAACTTGACCTACATCTTTTGATTGGAATGGGATATAAATCATAGGTCATTTGTAATGTCTAATTCATCACATTGACGTCTTGAGCACACACATATAAATAGAAAGCTCTGTCTAATCACTGTCTTTACCTCAGACCTTTTTTATGAGTATATCTACAAGTAATATACACTATGTCAATGTCAGCCGCTTAAATCGAAACAAGTTAAACATACATTAATATATCCCTCTTTAAATCAATAAAAGGTAATCTCTTATTTCGAAATTGTATGTCAGGAAATAACAAAAAATTAAACTAACGGAAAAGATAAACATAACTAAGAAAACGAGAAAAGAAATAGATTAGATCATATTATTTCAGAATAAAGGGTTCAGTGGTATTTAATTCTAACTCAACATTGAATTTATGACGTAAACCACATATCAGCTGTTTGTTCAAGGTCTTGACTCGTGTAAGCAGCTGAGGTTGTAGATCTATTTCTAGCCGCGGTGTCAGTGAACAATTTCATGTCGGATACTTCAAGTTTTCTAAGCTTCGTAAGCTTTTCGTTTTGATCGGATTTCATCAGGCAAAGGGACATAGGGGAAGTTACAGTCAAAGATGCTCTAAATTTGCATAGTCTTAATTCATTTTTAAATTTCAGGCCATTGATTTTACACAAATCAACTTTCCCCTCTTTCGAAATCAGGAGTTAGCAAAAGGAACCCGATTCAGATAATTACAAGGCTGTTCCATATCGACACAATATTTGACACAACATGGCATACTTTGCACTTTGTTGTTTTGTTGAGACAAAAGTAACATCATAAACGGTCTTTACCAGTGCCGTAACTAGCAGTTCGGTATCCCTTACGACACAGGGAAGCCCTTAAATTTTACATATATGACACATTCCTATGAAAGTTGCCACATGTTGCTAATTTACATTATGACAAAAAAAGCCTGTAAAGGCAGGAAAGTTGCAATTTCAAATTTGTGTTCAATATTATTAACTTGTCTTTCTCATCCCATTGTTTGCCACAGAATGAATTTTATAGTAAAATAGGGTGATATTTTCACTTTTGAACGGCCACTGATATGTAAATTTTAATTATAAAGGTATGCATAAAGACGACGAATTTATATCAAACTCTCTTTTCAAGAACATTACATCCGCTTTGAAACGAATATGGTATTATAATGGATACATGAAAGGTTTCTCTTCACCTCCTCTTCCCAAATGACTGAATTACTTTTTTCTATCATAAGGGGGCCTTGACAAAAAGTATTTAAATTACCAACAAACCCATTATCGGACTGCCATACCAGTAGACCAATTGTCAAGAAATCTAAGTTCTGAAAATGATCGAGAATTGTCTCAAACAAGAAACAACTTTCGGGTCATTTTTTTATCATTGCTTTGGGAAAGACTGCAATATATTTTTTTTCAAAAGATTTTCGGTATTTAATAAAAGCAAACTTTCCTTTCAAATGACAATAAGCAGAAATTAAGCAACTATTATCTAAAAAAGCACCATCCTTAAATTATATTATTTTGATAATAGACATAATACGATACTTGCTAAATAAAGTCTTCCCCACCCAATCTTTTTGGCAGGTCTATTATAATAATGTCCGCCTTGGGCTGTCATTGCAGCATAGACTATTATCAATTTTAGATAGTTTCCCCTCGGCTTTTATTTCAGCCTATAATAACAGACCTGAAAGTCAGATCGAAATAAAGTTACCGTTTAAACGGTATTATAAAAATGTGTGTGTTTCCTGCCCTTCGAGTGAAGAAGGACAGGCTACACTTTTAAACGATTTGTTTTCCCTCCATAAAAGATGTACTATTTATAACCGCAAATGTGATTGCATTTTGGTTCATTGCCTTATGAACTATTTGAACTTGAACTTGCTTTTGCAACATCCTTACGCACATAATACAACCTATGCCAGGTGTGCAATATTTGTTCATTGCAAACCTGTCACATTTAACTCAATAAGACAACTCTTATCCAATCATGTGAAGTTTTTTTTTGTTTGAAGCCTGATTGGTAAGAATTAAAAAAAAATAATATTAGGTTATACACTAATGAATTTTACTAATAATAATAGCCCCCCCCCCCATCGCCAGTGCTCTTAAAATAACTCGACCCTCAAAAGAAAGAATCAGAACATAAACTGGTGGATGGGGTCACCGTAAAAAAGTTTGCAACCATAATCTAAAATCAACATTTTGATATCCATTCCAAATATATGCAATACTTCAAAATCCGTTCACTTGCTTTACATTGCGCATTTGTTCCGGAAGCGCAGGTTAGCTTTTGAGTCAGTAAGATTGTACTTTGAAGTTAAGTGGAACATATAATTCAAATACTAAAGATTTTAAACAAAATTGGAGAATGACCAGATATATACCCAAAACTTAACTGCACGTATTGGCAAACCTACAAAGAAATGCTAAAGCTTTGAGCCATTAGACTCAAAACTGTTGCGGTTTTCCCATTCCGTACACACAAATAAATTCCTACACAGAAGTTAAATTTGTATGTAGATAAATATCATCACATCAACAGCTTAAAGAGGCACTCAAGTGTATTATCAGTTTCATGAATATAACAGACATTGAGCATACGGCGCTTCAACTTGATGCTTTTCTAGTTACTTATCGCACAATCTCATTAAGTGCCTATAGTTGGGTATCAATTCAACTTCTTCTAATGAACAAATATAAGCAAATATGTAAAATATATCCAAAAGAAAATATCAGGCTCTGGTGGGATTTAACTCAGTACCCACAGGGCCCTGAATCAGGTTTAATAAAAACTGACGACCACATCGCAATATAGCAACGCACTGTGTCTATATGAAGTCAAATTATGCTGAAATTGGCCTGTACCCTGATTGCCGTTATATATGAACTAGTTATATCTTCAAGTTTAAGTCAATCGTCTCAACATTATACACTCATTTACATGAGACAAACATATTTCACAAGATAAAAGATATATACGAGATACTTTATTGATCAAACGCAATGTAAATGCAGTCAAGCGTGGTGAGAGAAGAAACAGTTTCATTCATAACTCAATAACTCACGTGTGTATATAAATCTTTTTTATACGTTATGCTTACATTGTCTTTTATCCTGGTGTTAAAATAGGAAATCAAAGAAAAGCAACATATAAGCGGGATATGCCGCTTTTGCTTCTCTGTTAATAAGTTTAAAAAACACAACAGAAACACGCACGAAATAAACTTTGTAATCAGATGTATATATGAAAACATAACCAACATGATGAAACAAAGTAAATGCAAAATATTGAAAAACAAAAATGATTGAAAAGAACGTACGTTTTGGCACAAATCCCAAATTACGTCTGATTTGAACTGTCTGAAATAGCAGCCAAAATCACGCTTCACAAATTCGCTTATTCCGTTAACAGAAAATCAGGTCCGAAATATGAATCCAGTGGCACATAGAGTAGAAGAAATCCGCGTCAAGCTCCGGACACGAGTAGGGCAAAGAGTTGACTGAGTGGAGAACGAGCCGGGTGTCGTACGGACAGCTGTAGTGGTGTGGCCGAGGGGATACGAGGGCAAGTCGGGCTTGTTTGTGACGGGGTATTGGAGAAAACACTTCAATCTTTTCACTGGTGAGCA
The DNA here is from genome assembly GCA_032362205.1 of Clione limacina. Lineage (NCBI taxonomy): Eukaryota > Metazoa > Mollusca > Gastropoda > Pteropoda > Clionidae > Clione > Clione limacina. Next base: position 8,556 of record JAUUEB010498943.1, read on the forward strand.
GTGTAGAGGGGTTCGTTTGACGTAATAACACCTCTCTCTTATACCTATTTATATCATGTCTAATTTCTCGTTCAATTCAATTCCTTGTTTGTTTTAAAGATTTGTTAGTGCACTTATTAATGTTTAAAGTGTTTCCCCATAGCTTTTTCCTCTAAGCACCAACAAACGATCTTCATCACACACGACTAAAGTACAAAGACAAGCAATCGTCTAAAGAAAATAATTTAAAAGCTAAACTTCGACATGTAATATTAAGGTAAGTCGAGAGGAACTGCTAGGCCTCAACTATGATAATTCCTTTAGGTTAGATGGACAATTAAAAAAAACATAAATAGTTGTGTACTTAAACGTTGTACTTTGAAAACGAGCGCGTAAGCCTTGGATGTGGCAACTTTGCTTGACGGTTTCCTTCATAATGGGTAAATACATTATTCGTACACCAGTATAACAGTAACTTACTACATCAGATGTAAAACGTGAACCCCTGTGAATATTATTTGTCGAATCTAAGATATGATAAGAGATGGGTGCCATTGTTCAAATGCGCTGGTGGCAATAGCCGTCGAAAAACATTTACACCTTACTAGAGAAAGATAATATTTTCGTTTGAAGTTAAAATATAGTTTTAACATGTTCAAATACTACGAGTTGTATTTAATTATCTAATATCAGTTTCTTTGCAAATATCAAGTTACGCGAGATAAAAACACAATCCGAATTAAATTTTCAACAGACACATCTTTGTGTCAGACTCCCTCGTGTGGAGATATTTATCATATTTTCAGGATTTATTTTTATTTTCATTCTTTTTTGGAGGGCGGATGTAACTGGTCAAAAATGCTAGCTGGCTGTGAATGCGTTCATAATAAATGAATCTTGTGATAAAAAGGTCAATTGTTTCGCACATATAAACAAAGAGGTGTGACTGCATAACAGCAAAACTAAAGATAAGATTGAGTAGTTGCATGTCAACAAATGGACACATACAATTATTGTGTATTTCTAAGACTATTGATTTGTTACATCTTAATCCGCTCGTAATCTATGTAGGTAAAATGTTCCAAAACTATAGAAATTCACATAATGACCGTCTAAGAGCTAGGTTTTTATTTAGTTCCTTAAGAATTCCTGTCGTATCTCTGATCCATTCATTTCACTTAAAAAATTGCAAGTTTTTGCACAATTAAGTTTATCAAATCAACAGCTTTTGATCGAGATCAGAACGACGAGTATCAATTCTAAGCATGAGAAAAAACAAATACTTGGTGGCCAGATTTCTTTGATTATTAAAGATCGATTCCCGCTTGAATCATAAGATGTGTATCAGGTCCTTCGGTTATTATCAAGCAAGATTTTACTTAACATACACCTTTTTTATACTTTAACTGTCTTCTTTCTAGTCGATAATTAGACAAAGAATTTCTTCCACAATGACAGACAATGATGAAATCTCATATTAATAGACAATAGGGGAAACCGACTATAGCAATCAAAGGCAAATGCACAAAGTTATGTAAACGTTGCTGCAATAAAACTCCAGTCCCTATGCAATGAATTTGTTGCGAAAGTTCTTTATTGCAGTGGAGGTATAATCTGAAAAGATAAAATAAAAAATGGGCGCTAATATTGAGATTTAACACCCACTAAGTGGGGAAGTCTAACGGCTCTGATGTCATGATTGACGAGTAGGAGGTGTGGTCTCAACATAATCTCTTTTGTTTACTGTCTTGTGTAATCATGATCGTGTTGTAACTTTCTACTGAGCAGCGCTTTTAGTGTATGAAGATAACTTTTACATGAAATATATAGACAATAACACACGCAGATTTTTCTTCGAGGTTATTGGTAGCGTTTTT
>JAUUEB010498954.1:0-10410 GCA_032362205.1 Clione limacina
GACAGACAGACATACAAATTTCATGCGCCTGAAAACATACCTCCCACCACAAATAAATTGTGGGTGGTCGGAATGAATTGCATTGAATTGTGTGATTATTACATTGTAGGTATTTGATGTTGAATCAAGTCCAAAGCCGATGAATGCAGCTTACACAGGGATTGGCCTAGATTTACACATGGACATGATTCACTATGAGTCACCACCTGGTCTACAACTCTTACACTGTTTAGAGTGAGTGACCTTTGAACTCATACTGTTTTTGTCTTTTGCATACCATTACTTTTTTGAAATTAACAATAAGAAAAGAGAATTAGGAATGGATGCAAGTAGAAGAAAGATGAACAAATGTCTGCATGTTTGTAAGAAACCTCTTTAGTTTAAAATGTACATTGTTATGTAAAAATCTTCAGTTATGATTTCAGGCAATGTAAACTTGTGAAAAATGAACTGATTTAACCGTATCAAATTACTTTGAGTTAAGAGAAATTGATATAAAGGGTTCTCACACCATTTTGGTAATTTAAACGTTGAGTGAAAGCTTCTATAGGAAATATATTTAGTAAAATATTGTTAATTATCATTGGCATAACTGTCCAGCCATCCACCTATTACAGTTATAAGACTGATTTCTCAGATTTACAGTTGGTAGACAATCTTGTGAAGAAGCTGGCAGAGATTTGGGTCAGAAACATGGACAACCAACAGCTTGATGATTTTGATTGATAAATAACATTACATTTGAGGGCAAAATTTAGCTGTCTTGCTGCGTTAAAGTTCATGGCAGTTAGCGCCCCATATCACATACATTTAAAAGTAGAGAAGAAGGCAAAGAAACATAATTGATAAACAGTTTCTATGTTATACTATCTACAGATTTGATGAGTGCATAGAAGGAGGAGACAACTTCTTTGTGGATCTTCATGAAGTGGCTCACCAGTTCAAGCAGGAATATCCAGACTTGTTCTACACACTGACTCGAGTTCCTTCTTGTGTCAACACACTGGATTATAAAAGGTAGGTCACACAAGTATTTGTTTATTTATCGCTGCCTTAGTTTGGAATTGTTTGTTTAACCTTCTTGCACTTATAGCAGCCAAATGCTGAACTACTTTCCATTCATATAGCAGCTTTATGAAGCTACATAAAGTAAATAATATATCGAAAGGCATGGCAGGATGCTGTCATATGACGCCATATATATATATAGTCACAAAGTGAATATTTTCCAATGGGTGTATGCAGTTTGACTTTTGAGGACATGTGGATGCTATCTATGTGTACTGGAATGTCTCCCTTGTTTTAAAGATCAGAGATGCTGATGAATTCCATTATATAAGTATGAATGAGGATAATAACATACACAGAACAGGTGCAGTTTGACAGATTGAAAGTGGCCCATGGTTTGAGTGTAGAGGTAAGACAATGTGCCTGTGTTGAACAACGATGGTGTAACAACTGTAACATGAGCATGATTTTGCAGTAAACTACTAGTATTTCATATCAACATTATATATCTGACCACATGAGAACCCTGTACAATAAAACTGACATCAATTTGTATTTTTCTCTCAGAGATGTCCCAGCTCATGTAAGGATGCAGAGGCCACTGATCACTGTCAATCACAAAGATGAAGTGAGTTTGTTATTGTCTTTTGATTATCTTTAATTTGATGGTTTACTGTAAAATTACATTGAGTTAACACAATACAGGTGTTAGCCTCAGCTCATTAACCACTTGACCTTATATGGTTAGTGATAACTAACTGATGGATTTTCTAGTAAGAGTCACATGTCAGTCCCTCAAGCATCTCGTTCTTATGAATTTAGGAGCAAGCTTTTGGTAATAAAAATTCAATTGTTTGCAACAATAAATGAAAAAAATTAGATATCTGGATTTTTTTTTATCATGCTATGATCTTCCTAAAAGCTAGCACAAAAATTGTTTCAGTTTCATTTAATGTTTCATCTAGCTTATGGTTATGTTAACATAATTTGAATAAGATTGAAAACACCAGCCCACAAACCACTTGAATTTGTCTGTTTATAGTAATCATTTTAATTTTTAAATTTCAGATTGTCAGTGTATTGTGGCAGCCAATGTCCATAGCTCCTTTACAAGTGCCTGAGGTAATTGTAGAATTGTTATATTTTATCTCTTTTGTCCTTGACAAATTTGCTATCAAATACAAATCTTCCATTATATATTGAGCAAAATAATTATCACAACCCAATTGCTCTCACAACGTTGACATTTTCTGTACATTATTATTGTATTTCCATATTTACAGTTTGAAAAACTAATTAATTGTCATTCTAAATATAAGAGAAAATAAAGTGGATACTTTTGGGGCAAAGGGAAGCACCAAAATATTCAACAATAGATATGAGGATGCAGTTAACTTTGTTCTAGCTGATAACGGATGGAAGAAACAAATACAAACATTTACTTGTTTGAAGAATACCATCTTTACCAAAGATAATTTTTAAGTTTTGTATTAACAGGATCACTAGGATGATTTTTGATAATTTTCCCTCTCAATTCCTATTCCTCAGGAAGATGTTGAACCTTTCTACAAAGCCTACAAGAAGTTTTATACAATGATCCATTATTGTGATTCAATGGTAAGTTGTGAAGGATACAACAAAATAAAGTAAATCTTGAAATTATTATTATTTTGAAATGAGTTATAAATGGTGCAAATCTAGAGCATTTTGGATCTTAAAAGAGGAGGGGACATTTGTACCTGGCTCTCATATAAAAGATTTTACTTCCAAAAGTACTCCGGATATTTATTCTAATTACACTAATTAAATAACTTATAACTGACAAGTCAAGGTGACCTTTCAGGCTGTCAAATTTGATATTTGTTATAGATTAACACTGCTTTCAATATTGTAATATTTATCTCTGTATATGATTCATGTCAAAGAAGGATTCTGCCAGTGGTTTCTGAATCCATTTTCAATCCTCTCATTATGTGAATTAGAAGCTAATACCAATACAAATTAACAACATTTGGGTTCTTAAAGTGAAGTCTTTGTGTACAATTATGAAAAGACAAAGTTTATTATAAATTTCATCTGTTTTATTGTTAACTTTATCTCCTTATATATCGGACAGTATGAGAACAAGCTACGACCAGGTCACATGATCACATTCAACAATCGCAGGGTGCTCCATGGTCGCAGAGAATTTACTGAGAATGGTAGACGTCTGCTTCAGGTGAACATCTTTAAATTTTGTAAAAATACACAAGGGATCTCCATGCTTTTAATAGACATACAAATAAACACATAATCTATAATGTGAACCCAGCATACACATACTCAAGCATATAACGATGTGATGTTTGCTCTTGATTCTTTCTCTGTCATCATCCCCCTCTCCCCCAATTACATCTTTCTCCCCTCATTATCTTGTTTTTCTCTCACAAGAGGAATTAATCATGTAATGCAGCAGTAAATGGCAAATGCAGAGTATAATTACACAAATACTATGACAATAGTCACTGTGAGTGTATTGTGACGACTGTGTGTCTGTTTTTTGTTTGTTTGACTAAAAAAATATACAACTAATAGATGTTTAATGTGGTACGATATTTTAAATCAACATGATGAAGACTCCTATTTAATTCCAGCAATATCTGTTAACAATTGACTGAATAAGGGAACTTTAAGTATTTCTTTATTAGCCTCTGTCTGTTAGCCATTTTCACAATTCTCCATTGTCACCGTGCTAGTAGTTCCGATGCATGCGTTCAATAGGTACATGAAGAAGAACATGTTCACACTGCGCCATTTCTTCCTGTTTCGAATTGGGAGAAACGAAGTTGTGATTTGTGATAAATTGTCCGTGTTTTTTTAAAAAGTTAATTTTAAAGTTTTGTTTCTTTACATATTTTGATCAAGTTATTTTTATCTAAGTATTGCTGATGTGGTTTAGTAATAAAACTGTTTTAGTTTACATTGTGTCCAATTTGTATAGAATGCTCTGTGTTTGTACTCATGTTTCTCGTTTATTTGTATTTAGGTCTTCTGTTCAGAGGTCAGAAAAAGTTGTCAATTTTTCTCAACATCTGTCGAAGTTATTTTAAAAGATATAATTTACATGAGACAATTTGTCTGGAAATCTCCTTGAGTTCTGTTCTGAACTTCAACTCTAAGCAGCAATGAATGAAGACTAACTGTTGTTTAAAAACTATTTAATTTGTTTTTAAATGATTAAAGTAGATGGAGTTAAATACTTGAAGGAATGTATCTCCTTGGCGTTTACTACTGCAATTTCATCAATAAATCTAAATGGTCCTGATGTTACTTTTTATCTCAGTTAATAGTTGTTATTCTTTTTTCTTACAGGGTTGTTATCTCAATATCTCTGAGTTCCAAAGCAAAGTTCAGATATTTCACAACCTGTACGGAGATGGACGGTGGCCAACTCGATGTGGCAGCATCGACTGGCAGTGAGGGAGAGAGACAACATTGTATTTATTAATTGTTAGAATTTCAACCATCAAGTGACTGCACCAAAGTTTATTGTTTTTCTTAATTTTCAATCATAAAATTTATACCATTGTCAAGACAGATAGGAATTATACTGAAAAAAGCATGATCAGAATTTTAGTACAGACGAGCATGCTATGCATAAAATCATATTTCTCTAAAATAAAAAACTGCCTGTTAAATATTTAAGAGCTAAATTCAACCGTGGTAATAAGTTGATTCTTTGTTCACATTTATTTTTGTGGCAATTCATTCTTACAACAGGGTTTGACTGTGCCCTCTAGTTCAGGTTTATTTTATTGAATAATGTAAATCTCAATTGAACAATGATACATCCATGATCTCCTTATTATCTCTTGATTCCTTCCTTGCGATAATTGTAATATTATTTATTTAGTGGAACTCGTATTTGGTTATATGTACTATTTTAGATCATAATTTCATGACAGTTTAAAGTGATAAAAAGTTGTGTTTTAATTTATGACCTATTGTTGAATCAGTTTACTTAATCCAACATATCATTTATGAAATGTATTGCCAAAATAATTTATTTTTATATTACCCTATAAATATAAAGACTTCAGGGATCACTGATCTTAAAATGTTTTGTTACCTGTTACCTGACTCCATTGTGAGCTTTTTTTTGTAAATAAAAGGTTAATTAAGTGGAATTTTTGCAAAGTATCTTTGAATATCTCTAAAGTGTAATGGAGAATACATTTTTATGTAGTTTTACAAATATAATGTGTGATGGCTTCTTTAAGATAAACTCCTTCCTCTTCTTATACTAGTTAGATTTTGTTGTACATTATACACATGATGAGATTTATCTATTTGTGATCGTTTAAACTAAGCTATTACCTATACATATAGCCTGTTTTAAGGCGCCATATGTTTCCTAGACAATCAGACCCCAATACCTCATTTTAAATCACATTTTTTTTTAAATCTAGTCATTTCTCTATAGCTAAATCATTTTGCAAAACTATTCTTTCTTCTATAAGAATAGAATGGTCTCTTGATATTAAGAAAGAGTTTACACAGATTTTGTTATAGCCTTTAGTTCAATAAAAAGGTGTGAAAATATGTGATATGTGTCTTGTTCTGTGTTAACAAATCAACAAAATATAAAACAAACATTGTTTATAATATAATTCAGATAGACATGTACATTAAAAGCTCCATTGTACTGAAGACCTTTTCCGCTTTAAAATAACATCTTGGAAGTAAAATATATGGCAAGGGGCAGTGTTGACTTAAGGTTTGATTTGGAATTGAGTTAAGTTCAAGTTAGGCCAAACCTGGTCCAAATCATGAGGTTTCTCTGCAAACCAGACCATGATATTGAATATTGTGGTATTGATCAAAGATCACTGGACCACACCTTAGGTATCATCTCAGATGTATCTGTCACAATGACAAAAAGAAGAAAGGCCATGAGGCATACAACACAGTATCCAAGATAGATCAAGACATAAATCAATCAAGTTGTAAAAAAAATAACCCAAGGAAAAATCATTTGAGACCACATGTTTATTTGAAGGTAATTACATCTTTATTTCATGTACAACATTAAAATTTATCAATATCACAATCATCTTCTTCAGAGATGGAATAATGTAAAATATACAAAATAAACACCAAATAATAACAGTCTTAAGTTTCAGTTTCTTTTTTGTCTCTTCAACCCATGCAGTACCATGCATTTTAATTGAATTATACTATTTTAGGGTCGGACATCTTCTAACTGCATAACTAGCTTGTCCCATACACGGTTTGTTGTTTGAATATATTGATTAACTAATAGTGATCCATAAATAATGCCAGTGGAATTTAACATATATTTTAGGTACAAAATTATGGAATATCTTCAGTATAATAATAATCTTCATTAACAAGTTATTAATTACATCTGATCTGAACAACTTAAATCTTGCCATTTGAAATCGTTTTAAGAACCATCAAGATACATTCAATGGATCCCGCCTCATGGAAATGAAACAGCTGACTTTCTTGCAAAGGAATGAATCTTAACAACAGCAAAATGTCAACTTGTTATACTGAGGGAAGACCATCATAAACAGATCTCAACAGAGAAAACCACCATCACTCCAACAGTACTGACCGTTATCACAAACTGGACATAATCATTTTTGGCATTGCATAAGTAGTACCACACTAAAATTCATTTCACAGAATTAAGGACGACTTTGAGAGTTAATGAAGTTGTCATATAATTTTCTAAACATCCATAAAGTTCATAAGATAAGTGGTGTTCACAGTTATATAACAAACAGTCATAAAAATCTTATAAATGAGTATCTGTAAAAAGTGTCTGTTCCTTGGTGTAGCTGAATGTCCTGCCACTCAAACTGTCGTCATCCTCCTCTAAGTCATCAAACTGAAAGGAAAGCAATCAGCAGTTGTGTGTGACATTTTAAAACAAAACATTTTTCTTTTGTGTCTAAGAAGTAAACAGATACGGCTTACAATACATGTCTTAACATTAGAAAAGAAAGAATTAAACTAGAGTCAGCCTAGCTAGCAGCAATGCAGTAAGATATAAATTAAGAATGACCACTAGTCATGAAACCTATAAATAGAAGTGGATGCATCTTTAACCTATATATCAATATAACAGATACATACTAAATAGTGTTTATTTGTTCTGTTTATAGGGGGTTGTTGAGATGCATTTACTTCTATAAATACAAGTGCTAATTTACAAAATGATTAAAAATTACTAGAATCGGGACTAATAGTGAAAAGGCTTTTGAAAAACCTAAGTTATTACCTTGACTTATAGATTATTTATTTTGATTTAACTTAACTCAACACATAAGTATCAATGCAAAAGCAACAAATATTCTCTTTTTATGTTTTCTTAATAGTATAGGAAATTGCAAAGTCGTGAGCATGAAATCATTCTTTTTAAAATTATTTATGTTCTGCAACATATAGGATGTAAATGGTAGCACAAATCCTTTATCACAAAGTTACATTATATTGATATTAGGCTGAACAGTCTTAGCATCATTCCCTTAGAGTCTCTTTTAAATAACAATATAATTAAGTCTTAAATTATTCGGATGGCTAAAATAACTTGTTGATCCAACCAAAATACATGATACAGTAGATATGGTGTTCAACAAACCTGCCTTCAACGATAATTTCCTTTTAACGAACAACTGTAAATCCCCAATTTGTTTCCTTAATAAACAATAGTAAAATGTTTTTGTTAAACAATCAAAAATCTTGTCAGTTTAAGTTCAACGAATAAGTGAACCCAAAATATCACCGAAATGACTTCTTAAAAGCAAAAAGACATAGGAAATAGCAAAAACATGACTTGAATTTTGAATTTCACACCTATATTTCCAATTTAAAAATGTCATAGCTTTGACCCAGGCAAGCTTCAATAGGGTATGACTTCATCAATCAAATACCACAGCAACTTGAGTAAAAGATGAAATAGACAAGAAATATCAGCTAAAAATCTCACCCATTCATTATCATTGGTCGTTCCCCACTGCAGGTCTAAATCATCAAAGTATTTATCAGACAAAACACTGAGCATTGCTGGAGAAAGACTATTTTCCTCTTCATCTGTTGAAAATGCAGGATTCATTATGCCCCTTCCTGGGTAGTAACCATTATTATCATGAAAGTGTTCTGTTTTGAAATTCTGGGGAGCGAAAAACGGAATAATTATTGACATTTATCAATTTTATGTAGAGCATAAAAATACAGTTGACAACATTTAAACTGAAATGCACAGGACCGTGAAGTTAAGACATAGTATTTGTTTTAAAGAGTGCCAATTTTACCTGAAAAGGGACAAATTATCAATCAAAGATGCAGAAAATTTTTTTCATTATGTGTCAGTTCACATTCAACATTTCATTATTTTAAAAAAGTCAGAATTAAAAGGACTGATTATTGAATCAGACACAGATCTTACATGTGCACCAAGGCCGCCAGTTTGATCAGCATTGACCATAAAAACATCTCTGTACAGCTTGTCTTGTTGGTGTAGAGAACCAGGCAGAGGCATCCTCTCTCTGATGTATGCGTCTTGGGGCCCAGAACGTCTAAGGCAGACAGCTAGAGTGATGAAAGTGACGAGGAGTGCAGTGACACAGGTCACCACAATGAACCAGATCTCTTCATACACAGGCACACTGTCTGATTGTGAAATGGCCAATGGAGACTGATCTGTTGAGCCTAAACAATCAAAACAAAATATCAACAATTTAATAGCAGAAGATTCATTATGGAAAAAACAAAATTGTTCAACTGATTTCTCATAGTATAACAGCATAATCTTATAATTTTTCATGTTATAAATTTGTGATCTACTAACTATGCTTACCACACATGCCAAATAAAAAAAGCATCATGTTTTGTGCACTCATGCTGTCAATCAAAGCCTGACCTAATTGAAGGTCTGAGCGTTGTTGGTTCAGAAACATATCATAATATTCTGCTAACTTGGTAGAATCTTATACCAGGTTTTATCATGTTTTTTGCATGTAAAAGATTACCTGGTAATTTGAAATTGAAGAAAAAGTAACCCCAAAGGTACCATTCAGACAGGCAAAATTTAGATCCTTTCTTAAACCTACTGCTAAATAAACCCAAATGTTCCAAAAGGAATATGGGCTAGCTGTATACTAATTTGCCTGCAAAGTCAAGAATTTGCATTTTCATTACTATAACCTAACTAAATGTTGTACACTTTATCTTTTAATTTAATTAAAAGTTTGAATTGCACTTATAACTTTATCTTTTAGGGTTGAGGCAAAATCTATATTGAATATAATAACTGATTAAATAAGGCAAGAATATCAACAACTAAGTGTAGGTTTTTAATTAATTTTTGACACATGAAAGTGTGAACTCAACATCTTAGTAGCAACAATAAATAAATTCACACTTCTCACAGTCAGAGTGCATGACTTACCAATGTTGTTGATGGCAGTTGGATCAAAGACAATATTTGGTGATTCTGTTTGACCCCAATAAGTGATGACCTTGATTTGAAACTCAATCACTGAAAATCAGATATAAGAATTAGAAATAAAGAACTGTTGATTATTCAAAAGAAATGCTGATAGACATAGAGAAATTCTTGGGCCATCAGCAAAACAGTAAATATGGGTATCTTAAAATAAATGATTGTGTTGTGACATCCTGTTACAGATATGCAAGTTGTCTGAAAATAATGTTTGTTAACTGTTTGCCAAACTTGGTTTTTATCGGAGGACAAATATCTGCAAAAAACAATATTGCAGAAAAGTTTTTAACATCTTCTGGCTATTACATGAATCATGGCAGAAAATAAAAAAAATACATTACACTCAGATTTTCTTATTTCTTTGAAATTTGACTACACATCTTTTTCAGAGATAAGCTGATTGTACAAGTTTCACACATGTTCTATCCATTTTTGAATGTTTTCATTTTTTCATAAATTAAAACACATATTTTGCTTTCGTTACCTTTTGGTAATAACATCAATAGAAAAAAACTTAGACAAAACTTAAGCCACCCACCTTGACTTTTTGATTGTCTTTCAACTCCTGCCTCAACACCAACACCTCGTAGTATAATCCTTTCATCTGCCAATAAGATATATTCACGCAGTCGGCTGTTTAAGGTGAAAGAATTTAACCAAGATATCATAGCCTGTGTTCCGTTCTTGAAAATACTGGGATAGTTGATGTACACAGGATCTGCAAAATGAACATAGTCAAGACATTCAGTCATCAAGCTGTAAATACAATAGTCTAGATCTAAATGCAGGCTATATAAACACTCACTTTATGACTGAACATAGTCAAGACATTCAGTCATCAAGCTGTAAATACAATAGTCTAGATCTAAATGCAGGCTATATAAACACTC
>JAUUEB010498965.1:0-10410 GCA_032362205.1 Clione limacina
AATTCCCAATCCTCGAATATTTCATCGAAGTTAAGTTGACCCGGGTATGGCCGAAATATCTCACTAGGAGAGCTGTCATTTCGATGCTGTAAATTTGGCCCAATACAGTAAAATCTCAAAGTCACATTAAAAAAAAAAAAATTTTGTAAAAAGATTATAGATTATTCTTAAGATTTTTATAAAAAGTACTGTACTGACAACTATGAGTTGGAAAAATGAGTTAACAACAAATATTGATGAAATCTGTTTTTTTTTAATTTTCTATGTTTTTTCAATTTTTACCACTTTTAACAGACCAATGCATAAAAAGTATTTGTTGTAGTGTCTTGAGATAAAATAGGCATATTCTTTGTGATGTTTTGAGATGAAGGCTTCGTCTTTGTGATGTGTTAGGGCTTCATGAGTTGTGACTTTGTACCCATGTCTGGCTATGGCTTAGGTGCGATCCACAAAGTAATTCATGAATTTATTTGACCAGACTGCACAACTACTTTCATGGTAAGGTCCGTTTGTTGTGTTGACTGTTCATTAAAACACATAATGAAAGACTGTTATATTAAACTTCCATACAGTACATAAGCACATGAAAGTTAAATTGTTTGGTTGACCATATAAGTACTGGTTGTTCAATTTCCTATAATTTATTGACGACAATGGACAAAATAATTTAAATTATTTGAGCTGTACTTGTGTAATTAATACAACAAAATAACCCAAAGCCTTTCATGAATAACATTGGCATTCAATATTAGAGCAATGTTTATACGAACCACTTAAGATCGATCAAAGAGGGGAAATCAGGACTTATGAAGTTACTTCAAATTAGCAATTGTTTGCTGGGTTCTACTCTTCTCTCCCACTTGGATAGAACTATTTCATATTTTAGACTTTTTTGTCAACAATCAATCTTGAGACTTGTCTCGTCTCATATGATTCATCATCATCATCATTTATAGTGTATTTTCCATGTAGCATGGGTTACACTTTTCCCTAGAAATGGCACTTCGCCACATGTCACGGTTTAGGACAAGCTCTGGTGCTAGGTCCTCTGCGATGTTCTCTCTCCAGGACTTTGGAGGTCGACCAGCGACAGGGAAACCTGGAATCACCAAGTCTTGTACCTGCCTCAACCAGCTGCTCTCCTCCTTTCTTTATAAGTGGCCAAACCAGCGTAGTCGACTCAGACTTGAATTATCGATAGACCTATCCTATCATATTTGAATATTTCTTTTACTTAACCAATAGGAGGAAAATTATGACTTAAGCATTTGCTTTGAAATATCTATTTGTCATATCATCATATGATTCAGTCTTTTAATTATCGATAGACCCAATTATGTCATGAGTATTTTTTTCTTAACAAACAGGGGGAAATCAGGACTTACGCGTTTGCTTTGAATTATCAATTAATCATATTATCTGTACTCTAGTTATATATCTTAGTTTTTTTTCTGTTCAACTAACACACTGTAAAGGATATAATTTACTTGTTGATATTTCTTTGTTATTGTACACAATGCTGATATAATTTACAATCACAGTTCCTCTATAATTAATTTAATCATTATGTTGCATCTTTTATTGAATTAATCTATGCATCGTTTTGATCAAATACTGACAACTTTTCTTTCTTTATAAAATCATAATTTGTTATCGACGGCCAGACACCACCCTCCCCTACTTATAACGTAATAAGTAGAAGTCCCATTCCATTTTAAGTTGTCCCATGATTTTGGTAGTTTTTGTTCCACCTCGACTTGGGACCCATAGGTTCAGGCTCACCCAGGTGCCTATCCCGGGTGTCAGGTCAATTAGAATGAGTCTAATATCCAGATTTGTCACTGTAATCTTCTTTATAGATCATAATTCATTATCCAGTCTACAGTGGCTTGATCTCTGATCCTTTTTAATTGCATCTATATAGTCGTATGTCCACTAGGCGTGGCAATCTTGTGCCATCTCTGGATTAAGATTTTTTGAACCGGTGTAAATCCTCTCTTATGGCATCACTCCACAACTTATGGGGATGGCCCTTCCCATGACTTCTTGCCTAAATTCAGAATATACGTTTGAAAATTCACTGATGATTGGTTTCATTCTCAGTGGGCATGACAACTCTTTTCTCCTCCATTTCTTAAAAAAGATAGTTGACTTTTTGTAAGTTGAACAGATTCGTAGTCATATAGATGCATTATGCTAATTTGTTCAACAGTGACTCCCTTTGTGTGTATTTGTCAATATTTGTGTTTCCTAATGTATCCTTTGCATGCATGTATGCTCTATAATATAATGTCTTGCACACCCCTGTTTTATGGTTAAATGTCAGACCCATAGCCAGTGTTTTGAAATGAGAGGGGGGGGCAACCTTGGATATTATCAGTGGTCGTGAAGCGGCCAACATTTTTTAGATGAGTTATATAGGGGGTATTCCCCCATGTACCCCTGGCTACGCACCAGATACTGAATGTGTTTTTTTCCTGCAATAACTCTCAAAAACATGTGTAAGTGTAAGATGTAAGTCTTTACCTTCTCACAACAAACTGAACATTCTTAGATTACTAGTTCCAAAACTTTATTACACAGTTTATACTCCTTTTTAGATGCCATACCATAGGTTGCTCTTGTCATTTTCAATGATCAGTTTGGGAGGAATATGATACTTTTTCTGACATGTAAACCATTTTGTACAATCATATGTATTATGATGCCTGTTTTTTTTTTTATCTATCATCATTTATAGTTATGTTGTCCATGTTAAGAATTATGCATTAGTATTAGTGTAGAAGCAATAAGCAGAGTTTTTAAGACTTTGACTCTTTAGCTCAGGGAAACTATAATTTTTGTGTTCTTACCAGACTAAGGATCAGGGCAGTGTTTTGGAGGAAAGATAATCCTTGCTATTTCTAATGTGGTTAGAGACAGTTTTTATGTTCACATTTGTTGAGTGCCTTTTTCTCTTGTTTTCTTTTCAGCATCCAAATTTCATATTTTTGTACTTTTTTCCCACTAGTGTTATTTCTATTTAATGAAAAGTATGGTGATATTACTTGTGTCAAAGAGATATATTTGTGTCCTGTTAACAGAGTTCAGCAGGTTGAAATATAATATTTATTATCATTTTCTATATGTTAGTCATCTAAATATGAAGATCGAAGAAGATTTTCTACACAGAAGTCACTTCTACAAAAAAGAAAACAGTCTTACATTCTAGTCGTTGTGAATAACAGTAAAGACAGAATTTCATGTCCTTAATTTCTTGTTATAATTGTCAAAAGGGAATTATCATTGAATTAACTTATTACAACAAGGGAACAGTCTTACAATTAAGTAATTGTCAAGGAAAGTCAAAGAAGATATTTCAAGAAATTGTTATGAACTAAGAAATAGTCTTAGATTTCCCCAAATCATGAAGTCCTGCAGAAATCAAGCACTTTCTTTTGGATGATGTTCTTACTTAACCAGGCTGATGTTCAACACTGTGAAGTTGAGCAAAGGTGTGACACTAGATGACTTTAACAAGGACATGGGTCTCAAAAGACCAAATTCAGTGCATCATGTAAGTGTTGACATCATAGAACATAACAGAATTATGTGCGCCTGTCTGTATTTTGTTCGAGTTGAAACATTGTTATAATCTTTCAGGAGATTTTTGGATAATTGTTTCTGTTGTTACCTTCATAGAATGATTTTTCAAAAAAAATGTTATTGTATTTAATTATTAATAACTATTGTGTATGTTGTAAAAAGGCGTCTGAGCCAAGGTCTAACTCATGTAGCATTGAAAAAAGACTTTAAATGGATCATTTGATTGCTAATTATTTTTTTCCTTTATTCATGTAAGACACTTCTTTTATAGCTGTATCTTCTTATCATGTAAATCTTGTATGTATGTGATGTTTGTTGCTATATTATGTAAACCAGGGTTGGTTTGATTTAAATCAAATAATGTTTTTTTTTTTACATTGGTGATTAACCATTTGAAATCAAAATCCCTGATTTATTAATATTGTTTTCTTGTAAAAACAATAATTTCAGCTTCCTCCTTCTTAAATAGCTATCTACATCTATCTAGATAGATCTATCTCAAAAGTGACATATCAAATTAATGTAAGAATCTGCCAACCCTGATGTAGTAAATCAAGGAGTTATTTTCATATGTTCTTCATACTCCGCACTCTAGTAATTATTTTTGATTTAATGTCTTGTATTTCTTATCCTACAAATCTTCGCTCAATGCTTTTCATAACATTTGAACTGTGTGCATATTTCTATTAAAAACAGTAAGGTGTTTGACATTGGGGGGGGGGGGGGCTGAAATGAAACTCTCAACCCCTGTTAAGTATAAGAGGCCAGGTCAATATAAATGACAGTTGTGTAGAACAGTATTTTTATATATCAACGTCTGTAGTATTTATTTTTATGCAAAGCAGATTAAGTAGTGGGTTGACTACAGGTGATTAATTGAAAGAGTCAGAAGATAAAGTGCTTTGTCTGACTATTTTTGTGTAGTCCTGTTTACTTTATTTGTTTAATTTTTTCTCATCAAAATCTTAACGTTTTTCCCTTCTTTTTTCAGGTACACAGCAATATGGCTTCAGAAGGATCCATCAATTACACTGTCCCTTTTGTTGATGGCGGAGCAGAGCTGATGGATGTAGTGGAAGTCTTTGAGGAGGATGAGTATGTTTTAGTTGATTATTTTGTCACAGGAGACCAGGAACATGATGAGCGGGTGTTTGGGGAAGCTTTGGCAGAAGCATTGCAGACACAGGATCCATTTGAAGAAGGGAGTGATATAGAAGACTTAAGTCCTTCACAAGACCAGGATGATGTCTTTTTGCAAAATCTCATTGAAGAAAATGCCTTTTTGCAAGGAGTTTTGGAAAATCTGCCTCATCCAACACAGTGGACTGAAGAGTAGGTAAAGAGTAGCAAGTTATTTAAGTCAAGTCTATTGCAGACTAAATTGTAAAATATAAAAATTTTAACATTAATTGAGTTGTAGACTAAAAGGTAAGAAAATTGTCTTAAGGTTATAATTTCTACAAATTAGTGCTTCTCTTAAGTTTACACATTTGTTGTTTAGTCTATGCTTACCTTTCAAATCAATAGCTTATTCTATAATAAGTTTTATTCAGATAAGTATGTTAACCTTTTGTGTAGGTAGAAGTATTTATTTTCTATATTCATATGGCACATGACAATGAGAGTTGACGTTGACAAATCATAAAACAAAAGAATATACGGTGTATGTTCATGGATTATTAGCTTGGCCATAGTCAAATTTGGTGAGTTATCTGGTTTTAGTTTACACACTTTTGTCTCAAGTTGAATTGTGTTCAATAGTTTAAACTTTAGAACTGCTTACTTTATCAAGCTTGACTTAAGACTCGTTGATCTAAAGACCTTTACCCCAATAAGCTATTGTTATGTGTTTTATTCAAACAAGCTTGTGATAGTTAAATGGAGTTTTTTCATATTTATGTGATATAATTGAGTTTTGTTTCATCCTACTTTAGCTTGAACATAGTCAATCATTTTTTACTTTATTTTGTCCTAGTGTGCTGCTTTTTAACCTCTCATGTTTTGCATCAAAGCTTTGGTGCTTGGTTTTGTCCAGACGGCAGCTGCCGTATGTGATATAATTGAATAATTGTGTTTTAGAATTGATCTGTTCAGCAATGTGTCATATTGGAGGATGATTATTGGATTTTTTTAAATTTATGTGTGCTTTATAATTGTCTCATTTTATATTTTCAGATGTTAGCATCCATTTATCCATGCTCATCTTAAAAAGACACAGTTGTAATGTTGTGAGTCAATTTATATTGATATGCAGTTCATTGTGATTTTTCTTTTTCAGGAGTCTATATATATTTCTAGTATTTTCCATTTTGTTTTTGGTTTGGATGTTTGTTTTCAGTTGAGGTCAACAGATGCTAGTCTTTATGATTCAAATGGAGACCTCAGAATATTTCAACATTTTGTGTACACATATTCTTACATCAATTCCTGATTATTGTACATAGACTTTGCTTAAATAGGCTTGGGAATTTTCAGTTCCTTACCTTACAAATGTTAATAGCGTCATTCTGATTATCCAAATGACAAATCCATAAAAGATCTGAAAGTGGTCAGTCTTAGCTATCTGCTTTTTACTATAAGTTTTATTGATAGCATTTTATTACCTTTTAGTTATTGAATTTTAATTTATTTTATCAATAACTTGGCCTAAATCAACTGCTTTTAATTGTTTTTAATCAATAAAGAAATTTGTTTGTATAATAGTCTAATAGTTTATTATTGCTGTTGCTGAATTGTACAGTTTGTCAAAGACATGAACATGTGACTTTTGCAGAAGATAATATAACAACTATAGCTGTAAAACAAGAAGACATAATTTTTTCAAAAGCAATATAGACTTTACTTGAAAAATTAGAAGCAAGTGTTTTTTGCAACATTTCAAGATGTTATAGTTATATGATATAGAACTGTTAACCCTTAGTTTTGATTTTTACGCCTTTCCTTATTACATTTTAGAACATATGTTGACTGGTTTTATCCATCACATATGTTACTGAAACTGTGGATTTAGCATTAACTTCATTAAGTAAAGTATAATACAATAAAGGGTTTGTAAATAATAAGATTTTGGAAAGTTTTTTTCGATAATTTTTTTTGCTAAGGTCTTTCTTTATCTTAAATAAAGAAATACAACACCAGTAATTTAAGTCTATCTAGCCTTGGAAAACTTGATGCCAGGGGTTGATTTAAGGTCCAAGATTGTAAATAAATTGCATACTTGCCTTCCAAAGCACCCTTTCCCCCTGTCAGCAGAAACCTGAAATACCCAGTTGTTCATCGCGGCTGTCGGTTAATTTTTTACTTAACTAATTTTTATATATCAAACTATGTCTCAATAGTTTTTAAACAACCATTATTAACAGTGTTAGAGGATGTTCCCTACCAACCTCACCACCCTAAACCATACCACAACAAACAAGTTATACTGTTTTTTGTTTTAAAAAAAATATAGCTACTATCAAAAGGGTCTTACAAAAGATATGTTACACAAGTGATATTTAAAAACTATTGTTAAAGGGAACTAGGAAAAAATTGATCATGGAAGCTAAATAGTGCATCTTAGAGCTATGTTAAGGGGGCCTGGGGTAAAAAAGAAGCAAAATTGTGCATTTAAGAACTATGATAATTGGGGTCTGGAAACAAATTGGAAAATGGAAGCTAAATGATGCATTTTAGAGCTGTGTTAAGGGAGGTCTGAGGACAAAATTGAACATAGAAGCTAAATGGTGTATTTTAGAGCTATGTTAAGGGAGGTCATTGAAAAAAGGGAGCTTAATTTTGGATTCTAGTGCTATTTAAGTGATGTCTGGGGGAACAAATGAAAATAAAAGCTAAATGGTGCATTCTAGAGCTATGTTAAGGGGGGTCAGGTTTTTGTTTTAATGGTGCATTCTAGAGCTATGTTAAAGGACAAGGGTTTTGAAAAAAATCAAAAGTTTCTTCCTTTCTTAATAAATAAGGTAGGACCTCTAGGCCTCAGCCAATAGTCTACAATCAACCACATAGCATCAACTCATTTTTATTCAACTCTCTGTCAAGTCATTTAAAGCCCCAATCCTCCTTGGTTCCCCTGGTGTGGTAGACATCAATATTCCCCAATCCCACAACTTGACATCAAAATACTAAACTTGACACTGAAATCCAAATACTTGACTCCTGATAAGTCAAGTAATCATTATTATTATAATTCCCAACCCCCCACTTTACTACCTTGTAGGTCATCAACATTCCCAACTCCCTTGCTCTGCTTTAAAATCCACTTCTTGACACACACAACTAGTGTTCGCTTTTACCTAATGCCCAAACTAGGCATCTAAATCCCCCAATTGCCATCAAAGTACTCCCACTTGACTATTATACTAGTAATCAATATTCACCAGTCCCTACTTGGCATACAATTTCCCCACAAGACTTCACTGATCAACTAGCCATCCTCCCTCTCAAAATCTGACTACATTTTTTGTAATCAACTTAATATTATTCAGATAAAATAGATCATGATACAGAACATCCTCAACTACTACCAATTTTTATTTAGAAACACTTCTTCAAAAAATCATTTTTGCGTAAATTTCAGTTGGGGTCAGTAGTCAGTATTACTGACAAAATAACTTGTTTTGGAAGGTGGGATTGCATAAATAATAATAAAGAGTGAAAATGTATCATTATCTTCAAAAATGTGTCTACTCGGTTGCTTTCTGACATGGTTGATATATGCTGCAAAACAACTTAATAGTCTTGATGTAATGAATATTGAAGAGCAATTGAAGTTGAATATAAACTTCATTGGAGAAATATTATTGTCTAATTTGAACTATGAGTTTTTACTGCAATTATTGCTGTTTTCCATCTTTTAAAATTCCAATTTTCAACCATGTCAGGATGTATTGTCCCCTCCCCATTCCCTCCCTTGCAGAAATCGGAAGTACTGGGCCTCATCGTGGCGCAAGGGTGTAACATCCAAGTTGGCTTTTAATTAAGAGTTGATTTGTGTGGCTAGCACAGTACTACGTTAGAATATAACTTCATGACTTGACTGTAAACATTTCCCTGATAATTGTTTTTTTGTTTCATAGTGATGTATATTTTAGAAGTACCTTTCTGTTTGTTTGATGAGTTATTGAATCGCGAAAACGTAGAAACTATTAAACAATTAAAAAAATATATAATTGAGTCTCGAACGGCATACTGTCTGATCCCATAGACCAAAAGAGGGCGCCAGAAGTCAACCTGTGTTAAAGAGATACGCCAAAGTGGAAGAAACTGAGGGCTTACTTAAAGACGATGAGGGATGGAAGCATCCTTCTAGTGTTTGACTGAAGCAATCATAGTAAGTAAGTATCTCATAGACTTTTCAGACTTGAAAACAACAGGGTCACATGTATGCCTGGCATGTTCTTTTCTCACCATGATGCGTCTTTCTTTGACCTTATCACTAGAGTCTTATGACTCGCACATATGAAAAGGTACGCAACCTCTTGTATTCTTGTACTTACAGACAGATTTGTGTTTGTGAGAGGCGGTTTTATTGGGAAATGGTGATACCAAGTTACAAAGAGGTTTTTTTCAATAATGTATTGAAATGCAGACTGATGTCAGCGTACTCAAAATAAGAAATAAGGAATGAAAAAATAAGATAATGTGTCTGTTTCTTTTTACTCAATGAAATGACTGAGAAGTATTATAATCGTGATCACCTCCCATTTTTAACTTACAATAATAGTATAGTAGAAGTGTTTTTGACATCTTATTGAACCACAGTTTGGCTGTTAAAGGAGGAAATGCTGTATGACTTTATTGAACTTGCCCAGAGTCGTTGTTCCCAGATATATTATTCAAACAATTTGATTTATTCTTCACTTAGATAAAATGGCTCACTTAACCTAAATGATGATCATTTAAAAAAAATATTTCAGGTGTTGTCAAAAAGGTTTTCAAGAACTCTACCAACAGAGACCTTGACTAGCTAATGGAATTGTGAATCCTGATTTGTTGAAGCAAGGGCTATGTCTGGGGATAGTAGGTGCTAGGGTCCCAGTAGTTCAAACAATCTAAGCCATTATTGAATGTTTAATGTATTTTATTGTTATTATGTAAACTCGAAAGATATAATGCACAATTTTTTTTCATTCAAAATTTTTGTTTGTAACTTAGTCCTTATTGGGCGATTTTTATTTGATTTCTATTGATGAACATAGGATCAGACTTCAAATTATCAATAGACTTATTCGTATTAAGAATTATTTTTTTACTTAAACAAAGAGGGAGAAAATCGGGAACATTTGCTTCAAATTTTCGATAATTTGTATTAACTGGGTTCATATTATCCGGAATTTACTGTATGTCTATTTTGCTGCTTTTTGTTACCTTCATCATCCAGATAAATAGATTTGTCAATCTTGTGTAAATGATTATTCTCTTTACCTTTTACAGCTGGATGCAGTTAAGTGGTTGATAAACAAAGGACAAGAATTTTTAACTGGTTTAAGCAGTTAGTTACACAATGAAAGAATTCACAGCCAATCAAAATCACTACAAAGAATTTGCTTACTTACTTTTGTTTTGGAGTGTTGAATGTTCTATTGAAATTGCATTTATTTGTATATCTTAAGTAGAAAACAATTGGTTTTGCTCTAAAAATGTTATATTGAAACTAAAATGATATTTACCAGAGATTTCCATACTAAGGGAAACTTTGTGCAAGAAAAGCAATTTATGTTCATTATAGAAGGTTTTTTTCTTGCATTGGTATACAGTCGAACCTCGATATAACGTAGATTTCCGTGATGAGTCAAAATCTACTTTATATCAAAATCTACTTTAAAT
>JAUUEB010498976.1:0-10410 GCA_032362205.1 Clione limacina
GATAGATAGATAGATAGATAGATAGATAGATAGATAGATAGATAGATAGATAGATAGATATATAGATAGATAGATAGTTAGAAAAATAGATCACTGATGTATAGACAGTATGTTCAAGGCTGAACAAATAATTCGAGGCAGTTAAGGTTAGTAACTCCCAGTTTTGTTATATATTTACAGGATCTAGTCTCTTTGAAACTTAGTCGGAATTAATGTAACTTTTACTTGTGGAATCAGAAGCAGTGTATAAGAAGAGATGTAACGATAGAAAGAAAGAAGCTTAACTTTGTGAATTATTGTTTTAGATGTAACGAAGGGATTAGTTGTGTGAGGATATCAGAGTGTTTACGAATTAAATTAAATTCAAAATTCTATTAAATAAAATTCTACGAAGTTAATGTTCTACAAAATCAAAACACAATTAATAGTCACTATATCAATTTGTTTCCACTGTTGAAAAGATGTAACACATTGGAAAATTGAAAACATAATAAACCATGAGGGACGAAAAATAATGCTGTTCGTTGGGCACATAAACATGCCGACGCGAGCGCTGTATAATAAACATGTGTTCGGTTTCTTCAAGGTGAGGCACTCAAGAAATAAATAAGCAGCTGATTTTGGGGTAGTTTGTTTGTTGTACGTGATGCCCTCTCGGGCGGAAGTTAGTATTTTGGTTTTGAGATTTACTACAGGAAGGTGATCTAAATGTTACTGACCTTAAATCAGTAACTCTACAGCAGAATACCGCTCACCAGTCTGGGCAACTCCCTGTCATGCTAAAAGCATATACCCAGAGTTGAACATTGCCTGTCGCATAATCACCGGCACCCTGAGAGCGACACTCTTACCTGCTGTATACAGACTGGCCGGCATAGCACCGCCCCATATACGACGGGAAACCCAAACCCAAACAAGAACATGACCGCAGGCATCCCCTATCTGGTCACATCCCCAAAGAAGCAGACTATCCTCAAGAAGTAGCTTCATGACAGCAGAAAGCCTGGATCCTGACACGTCATAAAAACACCGAATGAAAGATGGACAGAGTGGGATGTTTACAACATTGATGCTATCCAAATTCCCAAAGAAGAACTGCCCAGTTGAACATATATCCCAAGGAAGGACTGGCTCACATTAAACAGGGCAAGAGCCAAGGTAGGAAAAACAGCAAGCTCGCTCCACAAGTGGAAGCTTGCACCCACGAGTGAATGTCCATGTGGCAACCCGAAACAGACAATGCAGCACATCCTGACAAACTGCAACCTGGGACCTATCTGCACAGATCCTGGATCAAAACTTGGCGTGATAGGATATAATATGATGATGAACTGAAATAAACAAAATTTATCACTTATATTACTACACAACGAAGCTGAATGAAGTGTTGTTTATCGGATTGACGGGTTGTATTTTCTTAGTTCCGTACTTTACGCCTTCGCAAAACAAGAGCCTCAAATCAGTGTACTTAACCAAGGGCAAGACAAGTTGAAAGTGGCAGTAAACATCCGGATTTAGTAGGATTTGAACACGCGCTTTACCACAATAATGAACTTGATTACCTCTTATAAGAGTTCAGCAATGATTTATCAATGAACGCATAAGTGAGTTTTGATCTGCAAGCAAGCTGAAAACTAACCTGCTTACTTATGTTCATTGACCGTCTTAAGAAAAGTGAAGTATTCGGCCTTACACTATTAATTCAGCTATCTTGTGCAGATAAGGGGTACCATAAGAGTATATTATATAACACTATAAACGCCCCCTCAATTCGTAGTTTTGGTCGTTACGCTCACTCTCCTTTCAATTTTATCATCACAGACATTAAAAAGAGTCAGATAAAGAAGGCAAAATATCTACCAAAACAAGGGAAAAACACGTCGGCGTGGTCCCCGTTTAATTGTATTAAACACCAAATACAGTGAAAAACTATATATCGGTAAAACCCCTACCCATTTGAAAACTCTAAATATGCCCCTGCTTTCTACCACCCTCTACTAACAGAACAAAAATCAATTTTTAGATCTATAACTGTATCCATCCTCCTATCAATAATAAATCATACACCGGAAATTAATAAGAAACTGGCTTTACCCGAGTAACGGAAGCCCCTATTACCCTTTACATTTATACGCCAAATTGGAAAATGTGATGAGAATTCCAGCAACAAACACAGAGGAAGTTGCCAATATTTGTATCCATTGCCAGGCCACTCTTTGGCATACATACCTTATGTTTATTATATCAATATTGTTTTTAAAATTTTGAACCCTGAATGAGGTTGAAACATAGCGTCATGGTCTTGAAATATTTTTTTTTATTCATATTTATATTTTACATTCTAATTTCTGCAACATCTTCTTAATCTGGTAACACTTTCCTTGTATTTTAATCATATGGTTATTATTGTGATCATTTTATCATATTTGACCACAACCTGACAACAAACTATCAGCTTCTACTTGTAACTGCTTAATATTGTTCTGTATTCTCTGACTAAATAGATAAATAAATTTGACCACAACCAAGTTAATTATCCTGAGACTAAAATGTCTCTTTTGATACCATCTAATGGCTTTTGCTTTCAGGAAAGCTGTGGTCTGTGTAACCTAAAAATGACCAGACACGTGGTGAAATGATTGCTTGCAGGTGTCGCGTGTATAATGACTTGAAAGGTTTTGGATCATACACTTCAAACGGTACTTGACACGACAAGCATTGTCAGTCCAAACCCATAGTGTATGGACACACGAGTCAGGTTATGTCGGCGTAATGACCCAATGTGACCTTTTTGCCGAGCATGGTGACGAGTGACGATGTTTTCAGACGTCGTGTGAGATGAAAGACATTTCCGCATGGATGACATCTGAGCTGTGAACATAATATAAAATAAACGCAATGGAGGAGTGAGACGACAAATGGTCGTCACTTCACTCTTTACAGACAATCGGTGACCAGTGGAGTAAAGAAGATAATACAAAAGACAAAAATATTACAAATTTGCTTGTCCACCAAGAGACGGATGAGGGTTTATCGATTATGGTGAAGTTACTATGAAGATCAATTGCCTAGATGACCCTCGCTCTTTGAAGAGCTCTAGGTGACTTCAAATAACTAAAGAAGCGGAAAAAGTCAACTAGACGTTGTTATCCCTGCGTTAATAATGTGCCCCATATCGATTCAGTTATTTGAAAGTCAATCACATTAGCAACGCATTTCACACCTTCTCTATCCAATAACAAGAAACATATCAACTATAGTACTACTACTCGTACCAATAAAGGTCGGACCACCTTTACTTATAGTATTTCAAAATAAATACTCATTAGTGAAAACTTAATTGACAATCGCATGACCTAAATTAAATGAACCATTGGCAACAAAGAACGTTCATTTGGTGATTATATCACTGAGCAGTGAAGTTAATTAATAACCCACATTAAGAAATACACTACAATAACTAAGTTGTGAGTAATATTCTATAATTATGTGATAATCAAACAATAAATATGATTGCGTTCCTATGATTAACAAACTTGGTCATAATCTTAATGTTACAAATACACATGTTTGGCCTAAAGTATGTCACAAACATTCAGTAAGGGACTTGAAATAGGTTATTTATTCAAGCTTATCACATTTGTCTACTCTTTGTTCCAATATACAACCAGTTTTTACAGGTGTTTTTGTGACGTTTTATCTTTTCACCCACAACTAATCTATCAAATTATTGTTGTAGGAAAAAAAATGTATGTGAATATTTGATTCCTAATACAAAAATTATGTAATATTATAAATGATACTTTTTATAGCACAGGAGTCTTAAAGATACGTTTTTTAAAGAAAACGTAAGATCATGGAAAGCAAAACAGATAAGAATGCAATGCTATGTATAAAATGAACAAGGCGATAAAACATTCAAAACATAGACAATGAGACAGATTAAGAAAACTTGTCATTCATTCTTTATCTTTGTTTATAACGTCCGTTAATCAGAAGGCAAGCAGAAGTTGGCCGCCATCTTGCCGGGCGTAGAGTTCCGGTCTGGCTTTAATTAACGCCTCTAACTATCTCCCCTTGCAGACGGGATCTTTATCGCATATCACAGATGTGATAGTGAGTGATCGGCTAGAGATATATGCCACACCTACAACATTGAACCATGGCAACACTAATCTAGTTTATATAATTACCCATGGTTAAAGAATTAATTCATCAGACTCAATAAAAGCTCTAGTCTCGATTTGTAGATGATTCGTTTGAAAATTGATGATAATTAACATTCATAGAGCGCTCAGGGTGTTTTTAGTATGATTATGTTAATGAACCAAAGAATAACAAGTATCAGTTTTCATTGTGTGATGAGTCAAAAGACACTTGACAGACATAATACTCTAGACTCCAGACACCGTGCCCTTGGGACAGATGTGATTGAGACAGTTAATTATTGTGAGAATCAAAACTCAAATGACGTAAGCCACATTGAAAGTTCCCACATGACTGGAGACCTCTGATTGATATCGGCCGAAAAAAAAATCAAGGCAATCAACTTTTGTGGTTTGTTTATGTGAGCTTGGCAGACACTGTTATGAGAAATGTGGGAAATTGTTCACGATTGTTCCCTTATAATTGAAAATACACTGAATTGAAGTCATCAAAAGTGAATTGAAATATATAAAAGGGGAAGTGTCCAAACCCTGATCACTCCTTACCCTTTATTTTAATAACGTCACTACTGTATTTTCAGTTGTGTGTGGTTTCAAGTTTTCATAAAAAACTCTTGACTTTAAGCGAACATATCCATGTTAATTACCGATTATGTAATTTGTTGATATACCCTGCTCAAAACACAACCTCTAAGCTCTAAGATGGACAATTTTAGTACTCGACCAGTGGGAATTTCCCTTGATACCTTCACGTAGTTCTTAGTATAAGACCAACAGAAGGCTTACCTCACGCACAAACCACGGTAGAATACTCATCAATTTCACATACAATTAAAACATTCTGGGAAATAAATTGTAGTTAGTGTTGAAATGATGGTGGTGTCCCAGAACTACTATCTATTCACCGAGCCCGCCAAGGAGCTCTCCATAAATCGTGTAGTTTGTTTCGACCAAGGATTTGAAGGATAGAGAAAAACCCATAACAGATGGATAAGTATTGAGCAGGCGCGTAGCCAAGGGGACATGGAGGAAAGTACCACCCCCCACCAATGTTAGATCCAAAATGCTCTAAATGTGCACAATTTATAACTTATCTCAAAAATCTAAATGCTATACTTTATTCAGTATCAAGGGCGGGGTCAGAGGCAATTTCATCGGGCGACACAGAAAGTGATAGCAAATTAAAGAAAGGCCGTAGCTTCCAGCACACATGTGTACGTTAAAACAGAGGACGCATATGTCGTACTGATGTGGTATGTTATTACACTAACGTCAAATATGTTCACACTAGTGGCTTAGTACCCGGTCTTTCCCGGGAATGATACTAACAGAAAGAGAACAATTTTTTTTTACTTTTTAACCACATGTAACCTCTCCCTTTCCGCTATGCACCAACATGCCCCAACCTCACTTTAAAAAATCATAGTTTTGAAACAACCTTTATTATTTACTCTTTATATTCACTTTTTCGTTCAGTTTTTGTTTCATCCCTCTTAATTCGGAAATATAAATGTGTGTTTATTAGGCTTCGGGTCGTATATTATGTGTGCCAGGAAAAAGGTGCAAGTGCTTCCATATTTAGTTTCGTGGCATCTTTGTTCTATATTCTCTTTGTAAAATACGCACCACAACTAAAAAGCTCATAACTTTGTACAGTCTACCGATTTTCACAAATAGCTTAACCGCACATCTGGTAATATCTACCAACATATTGCTAAAGTTTCAGATCGATTAAGTCAAAACTGTGGCTGTAATCCCATTGCATACAAATGAATAAATAAATAAATAAATAAATAAACATACTTTTAATTTTTTTATAGTAGATTTAACTGTATAGTCGAAGAGCGTTATTAAATATAAAGGATCTTTAAAAAGCTCGGATTGAACTTCAGTTTTTTTTTATATCAGAATATCGGAAAATAATTTTAAAAGATATATTCAGAACAGTCGAGATTAATATGAAATAAATGAGAAAATTTTCCCCTTTTCACAAAAGAAAAATTGAAAAAAACAAAAGAACAGAAGAATAAAAGGGAAGTAAACGGGAAACGAGAGAAACAAAGCAAACAGAAAAAAAAGAAAAAAAACGACAGAGAAAAGAAGGGAAAAAACTGAAAGAAACAAACAACAAAATAGATGATAAGGAACAGAAAGATAGGACAAAAATTATAACGAACAAATGAAAACAAGCACATAGTGAAATAAATAAAAGATATAACATAGTTTAGACTAAGTTGCAAAAGTAGAATGTGTAACGAAAAAAAAACCGACAATGCAACAACGCATAATATATTTGAAAAAAAAAAATAAAGAAGAACAAATATCGTTTAAGCAGCACATGGTGTGACAGTTTCAGAATTCCCTTGATCAAAGATCCACGCACTGGGAAAAGTTGAACGAAATGCCGCAGGCGTTCAATTCGACATTCAATTCAGGAGAGAATCGAGGGCCTACTAGGCGAAAAAAAGACAGAACATGTGCAGTGCAAATAATGCGTTAAGTAACAGAAAGAAAGCACTTGATTGCACTTTCTGGATGAGGATTACAAATCTTAATTTTGTTACGCATAGTTAGCAGCCGGACAGCGTCATAGTGTTATCAGCACTCTAATGTACAACGCCATTGATCTAAGGAAACTACGGTTCTGAATACAAAAAGCCTGATATTGATTGTTTTCATTATTAAACGATGTAAATATGTTTTCATCTCGCACAAATTACCCTGGTTCAAAGCACAAGATGATCTTAGTGCAACTCGCACTTTTAGGTCAAACCTATCTAATACAATGACTATTAAACAGATATACTACTAGCTCTGGTACACCCTGTATTATATTTTATTTTAATCTCAACTCGACTATAATTTCTAGTTATTCTTCCATCACTTTGTAGTACTTCCCTCGTCATGCTCTATTCCTGTAATGTGATCACGTTATTTAGATAGTGTTATCGCCGGCGTCATCAAATCTTAAATTCTCTGATTTTCATCCTGGTGATTTCCAAACCACAGGAGTGAATATCTCCAAAAAGATAAGATCAAATTTAAGCGTCAAAACACCACACGTGTGATTATCAGGTGCGTAGCCAGGATTTCAAATTTGGGGGGGGGACCTTGGATACTATCAAAGCAATGGCCGCGAATCGGCAGAAATATATGAGATTAGTTAAAAATCGTGCACATTTAGAGAATTTTTTATCTTCAATGGGGGGGGGGGCATTCCCCCATGTCCCCCTGACTACGCGCTTGGTGATAATATAAAACATAAAATAGAAGTTGGGAATTCTGGGTAAATGACACTATAAGCTAGTGAGTGTTACGACTAATGCTACACGACTAATCTTATTGATATTCGAAATGATTGTAGAATGTGAGTGGTCGGCCTTTTCTTCGAAAAATGAAAGAGATAGTATCGTAGAGATAAAATATTACAACAGCAAATCCTACTTTGTGCTATATTATATACAAAGGTTATAAATACCCAAAGAAGAAACACATGTTATGCCTATTTTCCAAGATATCGTATCCATGGTAACATCATGCTCAGTTCATTTTGTCAAAAAATAATCAAGGATTGTATTATCCGAGAGCCTTGAATGCTTATAAAATCTGGACAAATATTTTTCAAAAAATCATTAAACATAGAATGATATATGTGTAATTAAAGTGTGTTTGTTTTATCTTTTTCGTTTGTGAATCAGCTCTCATGAAAAGGTTATTTATTGGCTTTGAGCGTTAGAATTTTTCTTTCTTTTTCTACCTTTGGGAACATCTTATTTAATACAACATGATACCGTCTATCAAGCAAAATAAACTGAGTAAGATATAAATAGAGAGAAAAGGATAATAAAAAAAACACCCACAATATGGTGGTATAATGGGTTCTTCAGTTAAAAAAACAAAAACAAAAACAACACAAAACAAGACAAAAGAGAAATGGGAAAAGGAATGATCGGGGAAAAGATGAGAGGGAGAAATAATATTAAGATGGTATGATTGTCAGTCAAAGAGATTGAAATAGAGTGAAAGAGAGAAGAAAGACATATTTAGAAACAAAAAGAAATATAGAAGAAGATTTGAAAAATATTGCAGACAGTCAAACATCAATTAACGTAAACGAGGCGTATAAAAAAAAGTTGAAAAAGTATTCCCCTTTTCAAAGCACCACACTTTTATTACATGACAGACGCCCTCGATAAAAGGCTCGTATCTTAAGTTTACATTGTCCTTTCAAAGAACGCCAGTGACGAGATATTTTTTGTATCTTTAAGAAGGTTAACTGTTCCCTATTTTAAGGTTTAGAATATACATTTCAGATTTAAAAACCTACTTCTATTATTGACATTTATAAGGCTATATGTGTTTTTCATAAAGAAATTTACTTAATCGTTCAAAGTCAAAACACTAAGGCTTGAAAAAGTATGCAAACTGTACGGCCAACGAAGGCTAAATTCTCGGAAACTCGAAAAATACCAAATGGTCAAACCAAACCAAGACACCTGATCTCACGTTAAAAAAGACATTGATGGCTCACGTTCCTTCAGTAGGGTTATTAGGCGGACGGTACCGGGGGTTGGTGGGGGCTACAGTCCTCCCCCAGTTGATTTTAATCAGTCAAAAAAAGAAATTTGTGCGAACAAAAAGAAACTCCGGTAGATTCGGGTAAACAATTAAGAAACTCGGGCAGATTTTGGCCTAAGAAACCTAACACAATCGATTGATAATCTGGAAAACAGGGATGTACCAAAGATGCATCCCCAACTGGACCCTGAGTGCATCATTCAGGGTCCGGTTGGGGATGCATCCCTTCTCTTTCTGATCCTACATTGACTCGTAATCCATCATTTAGCTTCCATTTACAAAAAAGTCCTCGACCCCTTAACATAGCTGTAAAATTCACCATTAACCTTCCAGTTAAAAATTTCCCCCCCCCCCCGAACATATGCACTATTTACCTTCCATTTAAAAATGTTCCACGAATTCCCTTAGCAAAGAAATACAATCTACCCTCTAATATACACCCCGTCGGACATTGAGTTCTCATATTTCTAATCCAACAAAGAACCTTCATAGCTCAAAAATGCACAATTTGCTTCCATTTTTTTTAAAGTTTCGACGAGAGCAATGTGCATTCTATGAACGGTTATTAAAATACAAAAAGACTAATCATGGCCTTAAAATTTCACTTGTGTTACAAAATGTGTGTGTGTGCATATTGATACTGATTAAAGTGGATTAAGTAGGCTGACACGTTTTTTAAAAGTCATTTAATGTGGTTTTTATTTGAAAATCATCAACAAAACTACTTTTTCAAGCTTTGAAAATGATCCCAAAATAACATTAAAATGCACCATTTGCTTTTTTTTCACCGATTTACTTGGGGCATAGCCCCGGAAACCCTAATATAACTTTGACTTTTAGAAATCATAATAACTAAAATATAAACCTTGGTAGATATAATTTAAAAGTATCCGTGTGGCCTGATCCAAAAAACGATTTGTATGCCTTCAAATAGAACAAGACTCTCTTATATACGTCTTTTTACAATAACAATCTCCAAAACATTCAGACTGTGAGCACAAATTCGGGCAATATGTGCAAAGCCCCCCAGTCAAATTTGCGACCGTACGCCTTTGGTAGAGGCCACTATCCAGGATTCTAAGGTACTTCTTTAATCAACACAGCTTGGGCGATATATGATGGCTGTGTGTAATCCCAATTTGGGATCGTTGTTTCATTTACAGTTAAAAAGCTATGCCCTTTAAAACGGCACCTGTGCTACAAAGAACGGTTTTTACTGTAAAATGGTGTAAAATACCCTTTATTGGTGCTATAAGGGTCGTATTTTCAGTGAAAAGGTGAAATGGATCCCAAAGTAAAGTTTATACATATTTGCTAAGTACATCTGAATGTGTACATTGCTTTCTCTATGTCAACTATAGTTTACTTTACCCTAGCGGGTTTTTCCTTTAATTACCAGTTACAAACACTAGTGTAACACCGAGGAGAGTAACCTGAATGAAAAGTGAGAAAACGTGACAAAGTTTTCACAAACCGGTTGTGTTTGTCTAGAACTAACATTATCATATAAATTAGTTATGTAAATTGACTTTGGCTTGCGACGGCGTAAGTTCACTGAAGGCAATGTCACCATAATTTAGGCGATTATTTTTTTTATATTTACGGCGGGGGGGGGGGGGGGGGGGGGGGGGGGGGGGGGGGGGGGGGGGGGGGGGGGGGGGGGGGG
>JAUUEB010498987.1:0-10410 GCA_032362205.1 Clione limacina
TCAAACCCACGTAGTTCATATGTCATATGTTTACGAATATGGAAAACGACTATAAATGATGATGATGATGATGATGAGGCCCTCACTTAGTTCCCCCACCCAGGGATCCACCTCAGCTGTTATACAATATCAGATATGACTATTCATAATAAGAAGATGGTGTTTAAGCAATGTCTTAAATTGACCCACGGTTTCACCTTCTCTTAAGTGCTTCTAATTTTTTTTGAAAAAGCAGAATCATAATTTTTAGACTGACTGATTTAAAAAAAATTGGTTTCTTGCAAAAGGTTTTAATGTGAATATCAGGTCCGGCTCTTTTTATGTTAAACACTGAATTTTGTTGGTTATTTTATAACTATTGTTGGACAAATATTGGGTTAAGCAAAGGGAAATAAACAAATTAACATAAGCATGGATGAATGTATTTAATGGCTATTCAACTTAGGGATATAACTGTAAAATAAGTATTTTAAGCCTCTGTCCTTTTCACTCTTTTTGCCTTTTAGAATTGTTTTTCAGTGATATTTTGGGATCCACTTATTTTTTTAATTGTAATTTGCAAGATTTTGTGTACATTGAACAGAAGCATTTCTTACTATTATTTACTAAAGAAAAATCAGGGATTGACAACAGCATTAAACTGAACACTATAAGCATAAAATAGTAACAAAAAATAATATATTTCATACCTTGATGTTTCTGCCTCCAATCATGACTCCATTCATTTGTTCTAGGGAAAGCTGTGCTGCTTCTGGTACTTCATACTCAATGAAAGCAAATCCTTTATGCTTGTTTGTGATTGGATCCCATGACAAGTTCACTGATTTTATTGGACCAAAAGGAATGAAAGCTTGCTTAATCGTGTCTTCTTTAATCTCAAAGTTGATGCTACCCACATAGATCCTGTTGCAATAAAAAAGCAAGCACATTAAGTTTTGAGGGAAATGATTCAACATCATAATGTTTCAAAGACACACCTTTTGACTCATTTTTTCAACACTAGATTGATGTCTTATTAGCACAAGATATTTACTACTGACTAATACACATTACAGTTTAACTTACTTCCATTTCTTATATGGATTGTTTTATCTATCTATTTACATCAAATTTGTTCTTTTGTCTTATGAATAGTTAAAAATATTGCAAATACCTACTATCAAATTGCCAACAAGAAAATCAGATCATCCACAATGTGATTTCAGGCTCTCCACACTCATCAAAAGACCTGGAAAAAGTGGGGGATCCTGGGATCCTAATTTCCAGAACAATTTCTGGAATTTTGATTTGGCAGATAATTTTAGGGTCAACTCTTCTGATTTTTTTTAATGACGTGAATCCTTAAGTTTCTGTAACATTCTTTACCCAGATATCTTTTGTATAATTCCTCTTACTAAAAGTATGCTTGAGTCTTTTAGTAAGATAATTTCTTGATCCAGGAATTTTTTGTCAAATCCTTGTAGAAAATTTCTGCCAAATGTTTCTGTCAAAGTATAATCTAATTTAAAAAAATTCTGTCGGTTTGAAGGGTTCTTTATACAGAATACTTTGCATGAGTTCTTTAAATAGATATTTTCTGACAAATTCTTGATCTAAAAATGTCTCTCAAATTCTTGATTCAGAAAATTTCTATCAAAATTCTTAATCCAGAAATTTTCTTTCAAAATTCTTGATCCAGAAATTTTCTATTAAATTCCGACCCCAAAAATTCTGCTATTTAGTTTTCTCCAATTATTTATCACAAACTGAAAGGTATTGGCATCTTGACCAAGTTGTTCTATGATGATGGGTGGTCGATTTATTTATAATTATTTACTGGGGTAGGTTGTGACCTTGATGTTTTAAAGCAATCAATGGACAGGTACTGGACTGACAAAGGTGGCAAATGGCATTTCTTTAGGACCTCAATCCTTCAAAAATTAAAAGCCCACACAGGAGACTCAGGAGTCATTGCCAGACATAATATGGAAGCCAAAAACAACCTTCCATTTATGAATTAAAGGTACAAATTATTTTGAGTTTTCATAATCTTTTAATGTTTTTTTTAGTTCGAATCCTAGGCTAATGAAGAGTCAGTTTTGTTTAATCATCTTAAAAGAGCATAAAAAGGCCTGAATTTTCGCCATAAAATCTAGGATCCCAGAAATATTTGCGTTTTTTCCAGGTCTGCTCATCAATATGTCTAGTAAACCATCAAGTTCAACAAATTGTGTATTAGTCCTGAGCTTCTATAGAATTTCCTATAACATTTATGTAATTATATTTGATTTTTTTAAAAACAAAACTATATGCTTAAATGCTAGACAATTATTCACCATTATATCTACATGTATAGGATAGAGAAATTTGAAATTTAGAATCTTATATCTCATATGAGAAAATGAGTAACCTACCTGCACATTAATGCCAGTGCTTGCTGCCTCTGTACGGTGTTCTGGAAGTTTTGCATTTGCTGAAGACAGAAAGGAAACATAATAAAAACCAAATTTGTTTAACATTGTGGTTAAATTGTGTTTGAGACCCTGTAATTCCTATTTACCTTTTCTTGACATGTCATTAAAATGCTCACAGCTCCTATGTATAACAATATACACAGAATTTTATTCTTGTGTGACGATTATCTCAACAAGTCTGCAGCTGGAATTTTGACATATGCTAACTTTCATACAAAGTGGGTACTTCAAATGCTTTTTTGTGTTCATTGGTACATTCTCCAATTTTAAGTATTTTACTGTATATTTTAATGAGCGTCAAAAAGCAATCTTACTGATTGTATTGATTGTTTCTGAAACAAAGACGCACTTAGGAAAACTCCCGAAGGTTCACTTAATATGCAAATGCACTAAGTCCGTCAACATGCTCGCATCAAGCTTACCTACTAATCTTTAACTATTATTTCCCACAATTATGTTGTGGAGACAAAATTCCGAACGGCCCACCTATTTTTTTTCAATTTGAAATGCTACTCAGTTTACAAGAGTGGCCAATCCATAACAATATAAACTGAATTGTGTGCTTGCTTGGTTGGATGGCTGCATGACAATTACATCAAAAGTGTGTGGCTGATTTTGGCTGAAATTTGGACTTATCATAACTTTTCTTACAAAAAGAGTACTTTGAATCCTTTTTGTGTATAGTATATTGATACATTCTCCAATTTTCAGTAATTAACAATATTTTCCTTGGAACCACTTCCAACCAAATTGCGCTTCCTGGATGCATACGCACTTAAACTTAAAAGCTTCTCACAAGTGAACATAATTTGCCATGTGCACATCCAGCTGATTAGTAAAGTAAAGTATATGGAGACAATACCAATTTGTTTTTCTTTTTCTTTTAATAGAAAGCAGGGACGTAACAAGGATTTCAGGCAAAGTATCAACTAAACATATTCTTACCTGTTGCTGGTGTGCAATGGTTTGACGGACAAGGACACTTTTAATGCTCTGCTCCATGGCATATTTCTTACACCTCTGGATGTCATCCTGTTGGGCGGCTGTCAGCTTGGGTAGTGAGTATGGCTTTACATCTCTCTTGGCACCTTGACCTTCAAAGACGGGGCCACCCTGATCCGATTGAGGGAAGTATGCCTCATTTGAGTCTCCAGAGCCTACCAATCAAACAAACAAACAAACAATTATAAGAAAGGGACCTACATGTACATGAACAACCATAAAAATGTATATAACTAAGAACTTACCATTGAAAAATCAAACGAGAATAAGACAATAACAGTTGCATGCTTTAAACAGCTTATGCTAATACATGCAAATTACAATTTCATATGCTTAATCAAGATGTCCTAAATTTAACAGGTTCATCAAACTCATCACTGGACAAAAACCTATACACTGCCACTGCTAATTTTCAAACTGTTTGTATTTTTTCATAGAGACCATTTTTTGCTACCCAAAGCTTAAGTTTTAAATTCTGAATTTATAATACTGAAATCAAATCTTATCTGTTTGAAAGTTAGCAGTGGTCAGGTTACAAAATGACTCGTATCTATTGACATCAAATTGCATCTTTACCGCGTCCACTGTAGTTTTTCCGCCTGACATTCAATGCATGTTATGGCGGAGCTGGCAGTTCATGGTCTTCCAGACAAAATGCTGGTGGTTTGCTTTGGTAGAAAGCATTAACCCATTCTCTTAAGACTGCATGAAAAAATACACAAAAAAGAAGAGAAAAACACAACATTACTCAGGGTCATCCTGTCCAAAATAGTGAAGGAAAAACGGCTTCTCCAGTCCTTCAAAGCTTGACTTAAAAAGCTTTTATGAATTGAGGAAACTATTTAAGTACAAACGCTTTCAAAAGTGACAGAGAAATAAATTCATTGTTTAACAAACTTGTTCATAACAACAGCCAATACCCTTTACTTAGCCAAGTTTACCAACTTTTTAGATGCCTAAAACAAACTTTAAAAAACACTTATAATAGTCCTTCCTGCTTGCTACCCTTATACAATTTGGCATAACTTGGAAGTCATTTTTTTACTTGCAATTCCCAATACCTACAAAGAATTTACATCCATTCTATCTGTTTATAAAAAAAGAGTTCATTATTGTTAAATATCAGCATTGCAAGGTATTGACTGTACAGCTTCATTGGACAATTTTAAAATTTAATATAAAGCTCAAATTAAATTATTAAAAATATTAAGAAAATGATCTGCCATTCATAAATTCAATAATAACAAAAGTAAAATTATAAATAATTGCCAGATAACATCGTGCATTTTTTTCCCTTTGAAAACCCCCTGAAAACTTTCTGACAATGGAAAAGTTAAATGATAAGTTACATGAACTTGTTTCTTTACCTGAAAAAAATACAATGATAAATTATTGATTGAGCAGAGATGATAAAGAATCAGAGAACACAAAAATGTTTGATGCAGTTTCTTGAAGACTGAAAAGGAAATCATGTTAGTTTAGTTAGCAAAACAATGAATTCATTCAATCAGACAATCAGAGCAGCCCAAGGAAAAGTTGTACTTTGTTCTTAACAATTCACATGACGTAAAAGAAGACAAACTAATAATTTCTTTCTGGACATAATCAAAAGATATCTCCTTTTCAAGTTGATGATCAATGGGTAAAACAAACAATAATTTTCTTTAAAAGAAAAAGAAACATTTAAGTAGCAATTTAATCTGCAAAGGCAGATACAGTAGCAATTTGGACATTTTAAATGAAAGTTAAAAAACCTTTGATATTAATTTCTTTATAGTCTTAGAAAAGCTGCATGGGAATCTGGAATCCCTGAAGACGACAGCCAGATTCGTAGTCTCTTCTCTAAGTGTAATTTAAGGCATACAAAAAAGAATGTTTTTTCAACTTTTAGAAATGTTCTCTTTTTTTCTAGCTCATAGATTTATGCAAGTGTTCCAGAACACACTGGTTAAGAGGTAAGTACATATATCAAATACAGCACTCTTTTTCAACAAATTATTGGATTTTTGTTCTCAATTTTTCTAGTTGTTCTTATAACCCAGTTTGTGGTTGACTTCTGTCTAGATATGAAGGAGTATCCATCAATGAGCGATCACTCAAATGGTAGATTCATACTGCAGTGCAGTTCTGGAAATGCTGGTCTATCCATCATACAGTGACTGGAATCCCAACCAAAATTCAAGCATCTTGAATAAATACACATAAAAAATGTACATATATTAAGGCTCATCAAAAAAGCAATAACAAGTTAAACAATCAAACCAACATTCAAAAAGACATACAACAAACTCATCATAATATGTGAATGGAAAACATGTTCTTGGCCTATCTTCAGTCATGGATGACATCTCCTTTGAAAAGTTCAGGATTTTTACTTGCCAATTGTAAATTGATGACTTATGATCACACCGGTTTCACACTATTTACACACGAATCAGCTACGTCTCCATTCTGGTCACCTTTATTTGCCACTTTTTCAGCCAGCTTCTTCTGGCCGGCCTTGAGCTGCTTATTTAGGGTGTTTCTCCACTTAGCCCTGTCTGCTTACTATCCCAGGACATGGTGATGATGTCAACAGTTTAGGGCACACAAAATTATATTTTGAATAAAATCAGGCCTGATGTAAAAATGCATTGTCCAAGAAAGATTCACACAACATTCATCAGAAAAATAAGAAAGATAAAAGGTGACAACTTTCAATCTGGATTGGCAAAAAAGACTATGAAGCAAACTACAGTAAACTAACGGTCAATACCGAGGAAATTTTAGAGTCTTGAATTTTGTCCTTTATCTTTGTTAAGAACCAAATTTATTCTAAATTCAAACCTAAGTAAAAATTAGTATTTTAACTTTAAATGTATCACTTGCTTTCTAAAACGCAGAAACTATGAAAAAGTATGGTCCCTTACTATATCAGTTTAACGGTGGTTTACTGTTTGTTAACATGACTTTCTCAGAAATAAATGTGTTTTTAAGCTTTTTTGCAATCAATTGTATTACGCACAAGCCTATAGAAGCATGTTGTGGTGAAAAAATAAATAACCCCAACATGTATTTTTTATAATATTCACAACTATATAACATGGGCATATTCATTAAATAAATTGAGTATAGGTCATTGACTGACGGAGACGGTTTCATCACTAGCTGTCAGCACTCGTTTGATCACGGTATTTTCGAAATTCTATGAAGAATGTGCATGGCATCACCTCATGGGATTCACTGAAAAAGACAGAAGAAAGAACAAACCACCTCCTTCATTTTTGTTTGCATGTCACAAATATCGGAGTTCCTAATTCTCATTTAATGAGCTACAAAAAAAATCATTTATAATAAGCTACTTCATTTAAGTATCTTTATTAGGCAGAAATGTTAAGTCTGTGAAAATTGTCACAACAATGATATGGATTTCACATTTTATCAAACATGGGTACGAAGCCGGCTTCGCAAAGCCGCAGTTTAGAAGCCAAGGATTCAGCTTCTCCTGTTTTCAAAGACTAATGAATAATTAAATATAGCAGAACTTTGCAATAGCCCTTATCAAGTTCATGATATAAAGCTTTCTTTATTATGTTGATGTTCTATTTCTTTAATTTTTCAAAAAATTCCACAATATTAAAACTGTTTGTTTTAATTTAAGTTTTAACTAATTAAATCAGCTCATACTTAGTGTTCAAGGCGGTAGAAGACATGTTTTGATGGGACAATGGTGTGGTAAGTTATTGAAATAATGGGATCAAAGATGCGATTGGGAGCATTTTCAAAGCAAATTATATAAAATACAACTTTCACCAGATGGCATTACTGGATAGTCCATTCTCGATGTTGTGACAATTCACACCAGACAAACATCTTCAATACCTCAGAGCTGTCAGTAACATCTACACACCTATCACATAAGTCTAAATATATAGAAACATACCCCCACATATGTAATGTTAGGATAGATAGACCTTTTCGGGACAGTTTAAAATATGAAAACTTGTTCATGTACAGGTTATCCAAAGAATTGAGCCATATTATTATAGAGTGATAAGTTCCCTACTAAGCAAAGATTTATTTCATTTATTGAGAACTAAAACTTATTGAGAACTAAAACTTATTGAGATATTGATCTTTAACTTTTTGAGACACTTGTCAATGTCAATTATGATATTACATGCTAGGATGTTGTATACTTAAATAATTTAGAAGCTGTTTAAATCCCCTGTCAGAAAAGAAAAAATATACCTTTTAATTTGTATTGATCTCAACTTTAATGCACTCTTCAGACATGGGTACGAAGCCGAAGACCTGGCACATCACGAAGCCAAAGCCTTCATCTCAAAACATCACGAAACCGGCTCTAAAAATAACACGAAGCCGGAGCCCTCGTTTTTAGAAAACTCTAAAAAAAAAGGTTAAATCTTCCTATTACTATTTCAGTAAAACAAAGTTTTGTGTACCTTGTAAACAGTGTCTTGTTAACAGTTTAACACTTTTTAATGGATTTGGAGAAAGAAAAACACCCTTTTTAATGAAAAAATATTCCAGGATTTTTTTAGAAATATCACAAAGCCACTCTTCCAAAAAAGGATGAAGTCTGTCTTTGAAAACAAGACCTTGGTCTCTAAACTGCGGCTTCACAAAGCCGAAACCGCACCAATGTCTGACCCTCTTAAAATGGTGTTTTCACCTTTCTTGCCTGATTAAAGATGCAACATGCAGCTCAGTGCTATAGCTGGTAATCTCAATCATTTAAACCTTTTACAAAATGCTCTCTGCTAGCATCCTTTATATAGGTCAGAGGCTATGAGGGATTTCCATTGTGGGAGGGATTTCCATTGTGGAAGGGATGCTTCTGATCTATCTGTGCACGCAAAACATGGTAATTTATTGATATTGTTTATCAAAATTTCATTTAAATTAAACAAAGGTGAAATTCGATGTTAGTTCTGGCCATATCAATATGTAAATTATGTTTAATTACCTTTTCAAGAGAAGAAATTTTAACTGCAGTCAGTGTCTGGAGATATTTCCTGTTAAAGATAATGTTATTTTTTTTTTTAATTAATTAGCACAATAAAAATCCAAAGCTTTAAATTCTAGTTCTGACAGCCCTGACTATTATAATAATTATCACAATAACTTGCTAAAAGCCTGTCCTAATTTACTAGTGTGTTAATAGATAAAACATTTTGGGGGGTGAATAATATTCACTTAAATAAGTTGACAAAATATGAACAAGATATGACGGATAACAATTTCATTATCATGTGACCAGGAATACTGAAATCACAAGTGTTGTTTCCTATCTATTTACGTGGAACTTTTCTTGCCAGTATTCCACTCAATGATAGCACTCCTCAGTGCTGGGCACTGACCATTTTGCTCACCAGATTCTTTCGCTGAAAGCACAAAGAAATGGAAGAAAGAAAAACGAAAGAGAGGCAGTATTGTGACATGGTAACATGAAAAAAATTCCTGTGGAAAAGATAAATTTTAAGATCTGTATTCATTTCTATTAACCCCAAATCAGTATATATTCATCCTCTTTTTATTTTTTCAAATGAATGCCAAATACTGGAACATTTAATAGTATGTTTGGATGTTTGAGACTTTCCTTTAATATATCGATCACAAATTCACTTGACCCATGATCATGTGAGTTTGAAAACACAGCTTTTTTGCAGATTCTTATCAAATTTGAGAGAAACCATCATGCTACTCTTCTTATGTAACCACCACATATTTCTAAATATTAGGGAGTCCACTTTTTAGAGATTTTCCTACTTCATCTATTTCTTCTGTGTGTCTGTTGAGAAATCAAATTTTTTTTGTATAACATTTTTGGTCCAGGCAACTCGCCTGATGTAGTAAGTAAGTAAGTATAACATTTTTATTAGCAATCAGAATATGGAAAGTTTAAACATCTTGACAAGAACAATTCAAATTAATATGTACAGTTATCATAACCACATGTAAGAACATCAGAAAAATACCACCACAGACCAATGTTCACTTTTTTGCCATTCAAGTTTTTAAGTTTAATCAAAAGAGAACTTTTTTCAGTTGGAATTTCCAGACCTACAGGAACATTGAAAATGTAAATGTCTTGACCTTTTTTAGGATAAAATCTCTAAGAAAATAAAAATAAATGTGTTCTTACATATGACTGACACTATACAAACTTGACAAGTCTTGAGTAAGTTGCCATTAGATTACATTCAGCTAAACACTAGCTTACAAATTCCTCAATATCAAATATAACCAAACTCACCATTTTCAAATTTCATCTTCATCACAGGATCCCCAGCTCCATTTTCAGGACTCATTCCCTGAAAAGATACAATGAACAAATTACCTAAGTGTGAAAAATGTACGCATGTTTATTTATTCTAGACATAAAA
The DNA here is from genome assembly GCA_032362205.1 of Clione limacina. Taxonomy (NCBI): domain Eukaryota; kingdom Metazoa; phylum Mollusca; class Gastropoda; order Pteropoda; family Clionidae; genus Clione; species Clione limacina. Next base: position 9,845 of record JAUUEB010498987.1, read on the forward strand.
ATTAATAAGTCCCCTGCCCTGGTCTAATTCATATAAAGATTCATTTTCAAGTTTGGAACCAGCACAACCAAGAACAGGAAGATCATTGACGAATCACTGGTTATGTTTTGCCACTCTTCCCTTCCAGGAATATACTTAGGGAAAATAAATCTTATATACTATTTCTATTAAATACTTGAGTTTTTTTTTAGTGAAACCTTTTTCTTGTATTAAAATAGATCATACAAACAAAACACTCTTAAAAAAATATATTAACCAGTTTACATTCCAAAAGACTGTACGAATTGTACAAAATGTACACTGGGAAAATTTCATGCAGGGATTTTAATGAAAAATGTATGCACTTTTAACATGAATTAGCTTATTTTTATGCAAATGCAGATAAGGCCAAAAAAGGTCTGTTTCCACAAGCGATGAACCTGGATGGTCAGGTCTTAAAAACATCAACAAAATCCAACTGAATGCCAAAAATGTGATGATTGCTGGATTCAAAGAGACCAGACAGACTGTACTTCCATTTTACAGTGATGATCAGTTCAGAATAGGATCTCTTAATAAAAAATCTA
>JAUUEB010498998.1:0-10409 GCA_032362205.1 Clione limacina
TTCTTTCTTTTCGTATCCTTTCCGGGTAAGATTGGGTACAAAGCCAGAAAACATTTTGTAGACTGCTATTAGCGATGGAAGGGCAACAATTGATTTGAGATTGTGTAAATCTGGGCGAAGCCGGGTAAACCCACTAGTAGTAAATATTACGCATATTCTTTAAAAATTAATTCTTTTGCCCTGAATTTTCATGGTCTGATGATAATTTTAAAAATTCAGTTGTTAACCTCAGTTTAACCTGCCATTTTTACCTTTAAAACCTTGCATCTGCTAAAGGTCACACAGTAGACTTACTAGGATGGACATTTTGCAAAATTTTTCTTTGGGCTCAAATAAAGCTACAGGGCAAAAAAGAAAAGCTAGAAACCAAAATGTGTGAGAAAAAGAACAAACAAAACAACAAAGAAAATAATGAAATAAGATACAGTCACATGTCAATTGAAAGAGAATAATTATTAATTATTTATTGAAGATTTTTTGGTCTATTGAGGCCAAAGGAGGGTAGATCTCACCTGTTGGGCAAGATTTGCATAATCCTTGAGCTGTCTCGTCCTGGTATGTGCCTGATGGGCAGTGAATCTCCTCATGGCTACCCTCTGGACAGTAGTAGCCAGCTTGGCAGGGATTAGGTGTGGCAATACTCTGTCCACTTGGGCAGTAGTAACCTGTACAAACAAAACCAGAGAAACTTTACAAAAACTATATATAGGTGTGAGATAACTCAATTGACCCATCATACAGGCAACATTTTTCAGGATTGACAGTGAAGATATTCTTTTCATATCTTTATTTTCCTAACAATCTGGAAGACAAAACATAAACATTTTTAATTTTAACCTGCTGTGAACAAAACCAAATTATCTGTGGATGATACTGGGCAATATCTAACATTGGTAGGTTTGGGTTTTTTAGAGAGAAGTATGGGTTGGATAAACAGAGTGAAGAAAATTATGTTTGTGTCACACAAGGGCCTAGGTAGACCTAAGAAAACCTGAGATGAGTGTGTGCGAAATTATTGGGTGGCAATTTTTCATGATGATGATGATGAGCTTACTTTTTAGAACTAAAATGTTTGTTGAATTCTCCCTGCTACTTGTGCCTAATATACAATTAAAAATGCAATGTGAGAGAGTGCTATAGTTTAATAAAAACTAATAATAACCACTATTTAATGAATCTGAAGGACATTGCGACATACTAGAGAGACAAAACAGATGACTCACCTTCTGTACATGGTCCTGTTGGCTCCGTCAGCCCTGGTGAGTCACAGTAATAACCCTGGGTGCAAGTGGTGCAGTTTGTGGTATCCTGGTTACCAGTTCTGTTAGAGAATGTTCCAGATGGACAGCGTGGCTGATCAACTCCTGTACCAATACCTAAAAACAAACAAGTAAATATGTATCAACATCAACATTTTGTTATGGGTTGATTTTTTTTTCATTCATAACCAAAAAACAAGTACCTTAGAGGTTAAATAAACTTAAATAACTAATACTTATTTTTTAGCCTTAGATAATTATAAGTAGAGTCTTGTTTTTTTTTCAGTGTATTATCTAAAAGGTAGTTCCATGCTCTTACTATGCTAGGTCTAAACAGATCTCACTACAAAATTACTGCTGAGCAGATTTGTTATTGGCTCAACTGAGGTAAGTTAAACATAAATAGAATCATTTTTCCCCAGTTATTCTATCTTGAAAGTAACATTCATCTTTTTTACCAACAATCTATAACTTGTTTCTCATTCATGATTCACGAGATGTGTTTTCATGTTGTAACATACCACAGTAACGTCCAGGAGGACAGATATCTCCTGTGACCCCGTCTACTGGATCCTCGACACTGGCACTTCTGTTACAATAGTAGCCTGCTGCACAAGGTGCCGTCACTGTGTAGAGTCCTGATCAAATACACAATGCTACATTTATCAATATATATTCTTGACATTAGATGTTTCATTTTTGTAAATGAATACTTAATTTTTCTTCAGGATGTTACCAATAAATATAAGTTAAAAGAGTAAATTGAAACTAGGAAGCTAGGCTACTTCACTGTCTCTTGTAAATAATAATTATAATATGAAGTTTGGGACACTAAATATATTCATTCGCCATATAAGCAAAGATTTAATTAAAGCATTCATCCTCTAAATCTGATAGGCTTGTGCCATGAACAGTTTACTTCTTGACATTATAGAATACTTTCTGATTCAGTCTGAAGCGGGGAAGAGCCAGACTGAAAGGTCTCTCTCTCTCAACAGTAAATTTATTTCATTTATTATTTGAATGAAATTTTGGAGACAAGGCTAGCACTAAAAATCAGAAAGTATTCTATAATGTCCATTAAAGTATTAATTTGAGCTAATTGTCAGATAGGGGTTTAAACTTCAATATTCAGCATATACACAAGGAGAGACTTATTACGATCACCAAGATGGTTCAAATTAAGCATTGGAAATATTTCAGAAGGTGTAAAACACAAAATCTGGGTGAAAAAAACCCACTGACCATCGAATCACAAGTAGTTTGACCATTACATATTGAATGACAAGTAGTTTGAACATCTTTTCTTGGTAATACTTTACCTGGAGTTTCACAATAATTTCCTTCTGTACAAGCAGTAGGTTCTACTGATCCCTGTGGACAATAGAAGCCTGGCTGACACTGTCCACCTGTGGAATTACTTGGACACAGGCAGTCACCTGTTGTGAAGTTGTCATAGTCCGCTGGTGTTGCAGACCAGGCACCCACCACACAGAAGTACCCTGGAAAACAGACAAAAAAATGGCTAAACTTTAAGTATATTTTGAATAATCAAATATGAGACAGAGCAAAGTTTTTGAACTTTGATATTGGAAGGATAAATTAAATTCAAAATCAGTTTTCTCCTGTTTTTGCAGGGATATTTTAACATGAATAAATAACAGAAATTCCCTCAACTTTATGTAAGTTTATATTAAAATAGGTCTAGTAATACATAAATTCAAGTTGTTACCCTTGTAAAGTTACTCTGAAAATAACCCCTATATTATACTTTGCGTGGTATATATAAGACAACGTTTACAAAACAATGTGAGTATGACTCAGCTAATAGTAATTACCTTGATCACAATCTCCTGTGGGTAGACTTAGTCCTTCACCGCCACAGTACATGCCAGGTGTACACGCAAAACAGTCAGACTCACTGATACCCATTGACAGGTTCCTGTAGGTGCCCTTAGGACATGGGTATTGGGTGGAAGACTGTGTGCCTTCTGGGCAATAGTGTCTGAAAAACACAACATTTTAATTTAAGAATTAAAAAGATATTGAAACACAGTTAGACAGAATATGTGTTTGTCTTTTTACGACATCTTTTTCTTCTTGCCCCATACAACATTGCACAACATAATAGACACACATTCACTCTCAGAGTCATCTTTCATTTATAGAACCAAAATGTGACAAAGACAAGCAGTTTATGTTGTTTCAACCAATACATACGACTTTAGAAGTTTTATATGTTAAATTTTGCAAGACATTTTTGTTTTACCAATTAACAATTTTCTTGCAAGAGTCTGCAAAAATGTGACGCTTACAAAATAAAAAGGCTTTAGGGTACTTACCCTTCCATACAAGGATAGATAGCATAGTCTTGGATATTCTCAGGGCAGAAATATCCCTGTGGACAGTCAAAACAGACTGACCGTCCTGTTACATTATTGTAAGTACCAGATGGACACTCCAAGGGATTGGAAGTACCTTGAGGACAATAGTGACCGGCTGGACATGGACCACCAATTAATGCATCAATCCCTAGAGAGAAAATAACATTGTTAACATAATTGACATAGACTCATGAACTTAAAGAAAAAATATATTTAACCTTCTGAAGTACTCAATACATCTTTATGACAGGATAAAGAGAACTTAAATATGGGAATTGAATAACTCAATTTTGATAAGGCTATTATGAGAACTATAAAAAGATGACAAAATTAAAAATTGGGCTAAATTCTTTAACCATGTAAGCAATATTGAATGTGTATTGTAACCTGTATTACAATCCATATCAGTATTTTGAATTCAATCACTCTTTTTTATCCAATTAACATTGAATCTATCACAACAGATTGGAAATTAAAAATTGAATGATGATTACATAATAACATTGAGTTTGTACCTGTAGGATTTGGCATGCTGTTACCACGGAGACAAAAGAATCCAGGGTCACATGGTCCAGTTGAGTTAGACAGACCCTCAGAACCACAGTATTGACCGAGAACACAAAGATAACAGTCTGCGTCCTTATCAATCCCCATCTCTACATCACGATATGTCCCGTTTGGACACATGACCGGATCCTCTGTCTGTACAGGGCAGTAGTGACCTGTAGGACATGGGCCTCCTATACCACTTGTTGTAGCTTCTGTTGGGGTACTCACATTCACTCCTTGGTTGGACAAATTAAAATAAATAATATTAATAATCAGACATTGAGCACCTTGCCTGGAAATGCCCTATACAAAAAACTAATAAATTATTATTATTAATTAATAAAAACTATGACTTTAACCATGAAATTGTTAAAAGTATCTCAGGATGACTGCTAATCCTCCTAAATTCTGTTCCAGACGTGACCTTTCAAAATTAGTTCAAGAACCGTTAGTTTTATATCCAAGGATGTAACCTCAGCATCATTATCTTAAGAGCATTGACTCAAAGTTCCAGGCAAAAGGCATATGATTCACATTTCCAGGAGGTGGAGGAAGTTGCCCTAGTATCAGCTTCATGAACATTGTTGATAAATGTTTTCCAATAAGTATACCTTTTATACTGCAGGGTAGCTAAGATACATATCACAATTGGTTACCAAACCATTGATATTTGGCAATGAAGCCATACATACTGACATCTTACCAACATAGCTCCTGTTCCTTTATTCTTTTTAACTCAAAGACCATTAAATCAAAAGATAATGAATTAGTTCATCTATTAAAGTTTGTACAAAAACATGATGAACAGTTAAAGAAAATTATAAGACAATATTAATGTACATTATAATAACTGACGATGCAGTGAACTGCGAAAATTAGAGAGACTCTTAATTTTTACATGCTGGCACCAATAAACTGTCATATTATAATAATTGTTCAATTGTTTAAGTTGTAATGATTGACTTACCTGACTTACAGTAGTACCCAGCTGAGCACTGACCTACACCTGTGTCATTGAGACTTGGGTCAAACTCTGTAGCTCCAAGCGTATAACAATAGTAACCACCATCACATGCACTGCAGTCAGACTCATACACAGCACCTGTCAAAGAGTTGAGATATTTACTTCTATAATCATTTATTAAAAGGATATTTTCATCAATACAAATATTTATCAACAAGAAAAAAGATGGCATAATAAAACAATCATTACATGAAAGGCCAAATGAAAAACTTTATACATCCAAAGCAGTAGATGCGTATCACTTATAACTTTTCATTGATGAACGGGTCAGCAATTGCATTGACAAGTCTAATCTGTGGCTTGCCATGAACTATAAGTTGATGATGATGATGAAACAATAAGAACCAATTTAGGCTATAACTGATATTCAAAACTATTGGCTTAGTACCCAGTCTTGCCCAAGAAGGATACAAAAAGAAATAAAACAGAATTTGGCTGACTTTTTAACCACTATGAAGACCTCTCTCTCCGCTATGCACCAATATGCCCCCAGTCCTGCTTTTAAAAATCCTAGTTTTAAAACAACCTGTATTATGTATTAACTATTTCTATCAGCTGGTGTTTACATCATCTATTAATAGAGAAAGATAATATTGTGTTCATTGAACGTGTGGCCGTCATATTGTGTACATCTGGGAGAGGTTTCATGCTTGTTTATATTGAAATTAAAACTCATGGTGCGTTTTTTACAGAGAAAAATTAGTAACAACTAAAAAGCTAATAACATTTCTTACAGTCTACCCAATTATATCAAAAGCTTAACTGCACATCTGGACATATCTACAAACACATTGCTAAGTTTCAGGTTGATCAAGTCAGAACTGTGGCTGTAATACCATTGCATACACATATTCCAGCCAGCCATAAATAAATAAAAAAACAGATTTTGAATCTTTATTATGTAGATATCTTACCAAAATCTTTATTGTAAGTTCCACGTGGACAGTAAGGTTGGGAAGCTGTTGTGTTCCCAGGACAGTATCTTCCCTTTGGACATCGTAACGGTATTTCACCATCCACACAATAGTACCCTAACGGACAACCAAAACAGTAGTCTAGACCCGTCACATTAGTAAAGGAACCAGGTTCACATATCTTAGCATCTCCTGTGCCTTCTGGACAATAATGACCTGTGGAAAAAAAGACAAAATAAAATTGAAAAAGCGGTTTCATATATTACCTTAATTAATGGCAGAGCCTTGGTTACGCAAGAGTTTTAAAATCACAGTTCAAGGAAGGTTTATATAGGTTGTAATGAAGCATGTATTTTCCTAAACAATTAATTTTAATTTAGTGTAGATAAAAAATGTCATTCGGTCACATGGCAAGCAATAACATGACAGCTGACGAAGATCACAAGATGGCTGTCAAAAGCTCCTGATAGAATCATTCTCGAAGGTAAATATTCCGTTCCTTCTTCTAATGAAAAAAATCTAATTATTTCCAATACAGTCTGAGTAAGTACTTAAGCACATCTTATTTAATTTATGTTTGTATTTTCATGTGTGGGAGTAGATAACTCATTACCCTTAGGACATATAGCTCCTGTAAGACCAGCATCTTGAGGTTTTGAAATATAAGCTCCCTCTCTACAGAAGTATCCTGCTGCACATATTCCATTAGGTTCAGTCAAACCCAGGCCAGCACACACCAGACCAGGATCACACGAGAAACACTGAGACTCATCATGGAGATCTACAAAAGTTAACAGGAATAAATCACATTTTTACAAAAACAAATAGATAATAGGCCTGATATGAGGAAAAACAAGGTTGTTTGTGCATTAACATTTTTGTAAACAACAGGTTTCCAGAAGAACTGCTGTCTCACAATATGCAATTTAAACAAATTAAAATCTTACATTAAAGTAATTATCATTATTATTTATAAAGTTAAATGCTTTAGGAAATGAAATTGAATTAACAAAAATGTAAATGGTGCACAGCTAACCAACTTTACAAGGCAATATCTCAAAACTTAAAAGTGAAAAAGTGGCATTTTTAGACCAAAAGGATGACATTTGCAATGTTACAAACCAAATAAAAAACATCTTTAAAGTTAGAAGATAAAAAAATCGACTGGTGAAAGCCATCCTTAAAATGAACACTTACTACAAAATATTAAGCTTGATTCATCAAATGAAACAAAACAAAAACGACAAGAAGCGTGACGAGAATTCTAAAGAAAAATGATGCTATGACATCAAGGATATAAACATTGTATATTAAAATCCTACTTAACCACAAACTTAAATAGTACTCAAATAATCATCCCTTACTTGTATAGTTGCTGTAAGTTCCATTAGGACATCTGGTATCATTGTAAGACGCTGTACCCAGTGGACAGTAGTGACCAGCTGGACATATGTCTCCAAATGACTGATCAACAGGGATGGTTGTGTTAGAACCTTCCAGACAGTAGTAACCAGCACTACATGAGGTTGTCTGTCCATCAGACATTCCATAACTCTCACAAGCATAACCTTCTGTACACGCCAGACAGTGGGGCAGTTCATACCTGATAGGAACAACATGACAATGAGAGGAAATCACTAGAGGCATAATGATGGGAATGTTATACTTAATATCCCAACATGAAATCTTAATTCTGGTTTGTGAAATTTGCATTACCATGAATCACATAATTATGTTATGTTCAGTCAACTTGAAAATGCATTGTGGTGTTGGTAGTCTTGTAGTTAGGTTTACAGACATAAGATAAAAATCTGCAGATTCTAACCTAAATGTAAGCCCCACATCTTGTCCTCTGTCCAGGCAATTATTAGACATTTCCTCAATCAACTCAAATGGAAATTCAACAAAAGGTAACATATGAGTTTCTAAGATTCTTGAGGTGTAACACTTGATAGGAGTTAATATTGTGTCTCAGTTGAGCCTTTTAATGTACTTACAGTTTTAGCACTCTATAGCCCTAATCATTGCTGGGGGGGGGGGGGGCAGACTTCTCTAAAACAGCTAATAAAATAGGTTTTGATCAGTCTCAGTATGCAGTAGCCACTTACATGCCTACATCTTGCAAATATGTGCCAGGTGGACATGGAGTGGGGAATTGGCTTCCTTCAGGACAGTAATGACCAGCTGGACACAGGATCTTTTCAATGGTGCCAGTTCCATTACAATAGTAACTCTGTGGACAGCTCAGACATGAAGATGACCGCACAGTCTGCTGGTACTGGCCAGCTGGACATGGCTCTGGCTTGTATGCACCGTCCAAAGTGTAATGACCTGCAGGTGTGTCGAACTGTGTTGGAGTACTTGCTCCACCCGTACAATAGTAACCTGGTCAAAGTAGAAAACAAACCAGAATTTAAAAAGTAGTTATGTTTCATGTCGTATAACAAAAGAAATATCAAGAGGTTCACAGTGGTGAATGGTTAGTGAATAGCAGCCCAAAAATGTCAAACAACGTCGACGTAGCCTGTGAATACTTAGTGACCACCACAGTACATCCTGCCTTGTGCATAATACATTGCTCTAGCTATTTTTTTAAATGTATGTTACTTGGAGATTGGCAGTGATTTTAATTGCAGTATGTAGCTATACATTTCTCTATAGGGTATAGTGTTCTGAGTTGTTTCCTTCATTTTGAGAGAGATCTTAGAAAAAGCATTCACCTATAACACATGGTACCATTTCTCTGTAACTAGCATTACTTGTCAAACCCAAGGGTAATTGAGTATCAGTATGTTATCAGCTCTCACTCTCTATCTTTGTGAAAAGAAGAATAAAAGAAAATTTATGTAAAAAAGACAGTTACAATGACATACCAGCTGAACACTGCTGTGAGGCGTCAGTGTTACTACTGCCAGCGCAGAAGAAACCAGGGTCACAGGGTACACAATCAGTCTCATCCGAGGCACCATCTGCTTTACTGTACTTGCCTAGTGGACATGGAGTTGATGTTGCTGACCCTGCTGGACAATATCTATGAAAAACGAACAGAAAATCAATGAAATTATTCAATGGACATCTAACAGGATGTAATTTATTATGTATTATGTCATTTATGTCTTTTTCGGAATACAAAACTCTGTTTTGCATTGGATTTTTACACCAATGTCTTGGACATGAAGAATGAATGTGTGGCCCTAGTACAAACCTGGCCAGTGTATTGGGAAATTTAAACCTCTAAATTCCAATTTTTTGCAAATCTGTGTCCTAAACAAATGTTTCCGAAGAAAAGCTCAAAACTATATTAAAATATCTGGTATAATATATAGTTTGAACCCCAACAAGGGGAAATTGACTTCATGCAAAAATTAATAATTATGATTTCCTCATTCACAAATAAGCAAATGAGAATATTAGCATTTTTTAAACTGAAAGCTGCCAAGCTCCTCAATGATATCAATAACCTGAGTCTAACACTAAAACTTACAAAGGGAATTAAAAAAAAAATTATGTTTATGTTAAAATTGTGACCTTTTGACCTTTGAGACCCTAACCTAGCCCTAACCTCTAATTTCCAGATGACTCTCATCTACTCAAACACTAAAATGAGATTAAGTCAAATTTCTTCAAAAATCTTGTTTGTAATCATCTAGAAGTTATTGTTTTTTCATTGCAACATTTCCTTAGTTGCATATAATTTTTTTTATTCAAACTGGTACCATTTTGCCAGGGATCTATTACAATGAACTGTCTATTTCTTTGTGGCCCTTGCAAAAATCAGGGTTCTACCACTTATCCCCAGCTGGAAACATCTGTGGCAGGCCAGTGCCTTTAAAAAGGTCTGTGAAAATGGCCTGCAGCGCTTCTTTGCCTTATATTTCCTATAACAATAAATCTCAAGGCATTAAGCAGCCAATAACCAACCAACATTGTTCTGTGTTCTCTTTCATTGTTGTACGGGGCTTAAAGCCTTTTGTGGCATAACCATAAAAGGGTTTAACAGTATACTATAGATCAAAACCAAGTTGAGTGTTGTAAAGCTGTGATTCTCACCCTCCAGCAGGACACAGTCCTCCAGTCGGTCCATCAGGGGGAGCAGACGTGTAAGCCTTCTCCCGACAGTAGAAACCAGCATCACAGTAACCTGCAGTCACAGTTCTACCTATACCATCACAGTATTGTCCTCCTGGGCAGGGGGTGCAGTCAGTGGAACGCCGTAGACCAGTGGAGCTGCTGTATGTGCCCAGAGGACAAGGCTGAGGGGTGATACTTCCACTGACAC
>JAUUEB010499009.1:0-10409 GCA_032362205.1 Clione limacina
AACGTGCCCTTGAACTTAAAGATCACCGAAGCCATAATTTCAATAATATTACAATAAAAGCCACCAAATGAATAAAGACATGCTATAATTCAAAAGCCATCGAGACATCGTTCCAAAAGGAGTCCATAAGACCAACGTAATTCCGACATCTTGGCATTCATTCCCGACTGTCTGTTAAAATAATAACATGTTGCCCTTGAAATATAATTGAGTGTAAATAGTTCATACAGTTGTCCTTGCATAAGTTCCTATTGGATAGCGGTTAATGAATACCGACGGATATTTTTAACAAGAACCAAGGATAAAATCTATAATATTGTTATTATGTATTTAATGTAGGTTCGTTCTGGATAAGAACGCGAACTATTGAAATAATGAACGAGCTAGCGAGTTTATTATTTTAATCAGTTCAAGTTCTTATCCAGGACGATTGTGCGTTAAAACTATTATTTTACCTCTTTTAGATTAAATAAGACGAAAAAAAATTAAAAAAAAACATATTTAACAAAGGCTAGCTGATCATTGAAATTATAAACAAAGAAGCTCCACGTGTTGTCGTGTTGACCTATTTGTCTGACGTAAAATACCTCGTGGGGTCGTGTGGCAAGTAGTTTGAGATTAAATACAAGAGTTGTGCGTCTCACTCCGGGATCTCGCTGGCGTTGGGTTAGAACGTCGGGCTATTAACAAGAAGTTCTCGGGTTCGAATCTCAGAAGTAGATTCTTCTTTAATTGCCTAAAAAAATCAGGATTCTATTCTTGATTTCCCAAACCTCGGAAAATGATTTCAGGTAGTTTCCCAAAAGTCGAAAAATTATTGAAGATAATTTCCGCTTTCCTTGTCGTCGCAATTGACGATTCAAGGCGATAATGCACGCGCAAAGCATCATGGTCACCGTGTATTATGGAAATATAACTACACGATTGAATGCATTGAAGTATTTAGAGAAATACAAAGTAGGAGTATAATAATATCCAATGGAGTATAAATGATATCTTTATTATGTGTAACCATTTGTATGAAATGACATGTAAGTACTAAAAGGAATTACAATTTATTTTAGCAATGACTAAATGACGAAGGCTTTTTTATATAAACAGAGCTTTCATGTTTGCCCATTCTGTTGATGTTAAACAGCAATGAGGGCATATTTGACGATTTTAAGACAAAATCTCTTAGATCCTATAAACTGACCTTGAGCCAACACATTAATACAAGGCGTCTATGATTTGATTAAGATAGCATCGAGTGACAAATCAAATTAACCCTTGAAACTAATGGACCTTATTCACGGCCAAACACTGTCACGATTTCACCTTACTTTTGATCTAATAATGATCTAATAATGATCTAATAATGATCTAATAATGATAACCTTGAATCTTTCCATTTATATCATCACTAATCACCTTCTTTCAAGTTGAGTAAATCAAGGTCAAAAACATGAGTTTGCGTGTTGATTATTGTTGCTGACCTTATGAAATCTGTTAACGAAAATACAATTATACAATATGTTATAAAATGCAATTCACGTTATGTAGCACGGGTCGACTAAAAAAAATGAGATGTAGTCTTCTATTCTGTGTGACTTATGTCGACGCCATTTTAGATTGAAGAAGATCATGTGACATACAACTTCGTTGCTAACCGTCTTGAATCTGGCTATTGGACCCTTGTGCTCATTTATCCTAATCCTAATCGTTTACTCATACTGTTTTATTTATTTGAACAGTTAGTTGTAATAGAGTTATGTTTTTTTCCACATCCTTTTCTTCTGTCTATATCATTTATAAAGCGTAGTATTTTAAACCACCAAAGACAAAACACAATGTCTGTAACTGAGTTTTTTTTAAATATCTAGAATAAAAACTAGTATGTCAGGCTTGAAAAAGAGACTTCACACCGAAACAGGTCATTAAGGTAAAAGAGGTTTTAAAAACGCATACATCTTCAGCAGATATCCAACACATAATTTGTTCTGGTGAATTGATATATTTGCACCCTCTAAAAGTATACTTTTGCACCCATCATATAAAAGATATAGCGGTGATGCTAAAATAAAAAAGAAGAAGAAGAAAACAAAAGCAGGGAAAATGGCTGCTTGAGGAACAGTCCGTACTAAATAAATTACTCAAAAATAACTCATATTACACTAGAAACACAACCTTGTGAACGAACCGAAAGTTATGACTTTGATAAAAAAGAGGAACATCTTTCTCTGACCAAATGAAATACAAGAGTGAATAAGAAAATTAACCAAAACATAATAATTCAGTTCACACGAGTGTTTAAAAACACATTTACAAGCAGTGTATTAGGAGACTTAAAGTAAATGGCTCAACTTACAAAAATAGTAATCAAGGTAAGTTAAGGTCAGGATGAACCTCGCTCACCATAGCCAAAATATAGAAAGACGTCATGAAAACATTTCGATTTCTCGACCCCAGTCATCACAGGCCAAAAAGCGTAAAAGTACGATCTATTTTCAACTTTCCAAAAGATATCTAATTGATGTGTTTATATTTAAATGATTATTCAGAATAGTACAATAGTTCCAATATTAAGCCTTTAGACTGTTATCTTTCAGTCTTAAGATGTAAACAGTTCATGTTGTTTCTCGTTTGATCATAGAAAATAAAGAAATATGTTATACAGATGTTTTGCTGATTTTGGTCAACTAAACTCGATGTCAAAACTTTTTGGCAATGCATTAGATTAAAACCAAAAAGATATATTCTTTAGCAATTTAAATCCTTTTTTTACAAATTGCTTGACAAATCAGCCAACATATCCAGAGGATTCCTTCTTATTGAATGTCTTCAATCGGTGACGGCCGCAAACATTTTCAGACTAAATATTGAGGTTGGCCACGTTCCAGATAAGGGTTGCAAGAAAATCTATTCATAGTTTGGATTTCGGAATATGGAAAAACAATCCTTTAAATCTTTTGATGAAAGAATTGCAAATTACAACATGCCTCTGCAATTTTGACTCCCTGCGGACACTAGAGAAAGTATGATAAAATAAATGTTGCTAACTAAATGATCAAATATGTAGAATTAGTCTCGTGTGCATTCAAGGGAAATGTTTGCAAGAAAAACTGAAAACTGATTCAAGTTTAGATCTAAATATAGAGCAACATTCTGCTTTTTATCTGTTTGACTCTGACAAATAGTATAGATGTAGGCAAACTGCACGTACTCGAGTATAGCGATGGCCAAGAGAATACAGTAATATCACGTTTGATATTATAAACACACCTCATTTATATGTGTAATATTCGTACATAATCATTTTTTATCACGCTCAGATAGTTCATGATCCCTAGGCACCAATCGAATGTGATAGACCAACGTTACATTGGCAGCTGTCGATTTGGGCAACAGGAAAATAGCTTTTCAACGAGATAAAGAGAAGTAGTTTAGCGACTTATCGGATTATATTCTTAAAACCTCCGTTCCCTACGTGAATTGCGACGTCTGTTATGAGATTTTCAGTGACTGCAGACAAGGATATCTTATTTATTTAACATTTGTATGTTAATCTATTCGTGCATCCTTTACTAGAGAGAACTACGAATGCTTTGCATTCCAAAGGCTCAATTTTAATGTTTGTGTATGCCCAGAAGAGGGGGGGGGGGCTAGACAATAACATAGATCGGGTTTGTGTCAAATGAAAGATCATTCCGAGGAGACTATAACGTGTATATTCAATGAGTTTCTGAGTTAAATAGTCAAGCTGGAATGGCTGACCAATGAACATCATTAAAGTCATAAAGTCTCCGTAAAAACGTGAAATCCATTGGTATGCTAGATTCGACACAACAAATGAATTGAGACAACGCTTTGCAAATGTGTGTACCCGGTAAAGATGGGTAGAAGTACAACATAGCATATATATAACACCCTCTTTTAGTTAGGCTGATAACGGCATTAATTAACGTTTAATTAAACTCTGATATAAAAAGGTTACTGATAACTTGGTCACAACATATGGGTAAATGTTTCCGTTGTATGCATTTATCTATTCCTTCCCAGTTGTGTATATATATTCATATGTTGATAAAAGTACACTTTATCAATCATGTTAACTGAAATGCATTTGTCTAAAGCATGTTTTAGTACAGCATGATTGTACACAGAGGTGAAAGTACCCACCTTAGGAGAGTACATATCTATGACCCCAAGTAAAAGGACCGAGAAGGACAAGTATTTCAATGACTGAGACATATATTTCACTAATTTGTTTCATCCTTGGTAATTACCAAACTCTTTTTCTGTCCTTCAAAGTTGTGTCGAATTTACGGGTTGAAGATAAGAAAATAAGAAGCAAGGGGAACACGTAAAACTGTTGGTCGCTTGCCAAAGCTTATTCGACAAGTCATTTTCCCTAAAAGCCTGTTAGTCTCCCACGACTAGCAAGTCCGCCTCTACATTTTTTACCAAGCAAATACCCTTTATTATTATACTAACGACTTTGTCACGTTGGTGCTACCCGACTTGCTCTAGGAATTTGAGAGAGAAAAGACGAAGTAGAAGGATAAGAAAACAGTATCAAAAGACCAATCCATCCTATGGTTTTCAATGCATAAAAGTCATTAAAATAGAGACCGACCTTCAAAACTCAGGGACTTCGTGTGGTTGGTAATGGCACGATTGATACAAAGTATCACCTACTCCGGTGACTGGGTCAAACTAACTAGCGCTACCTGGTGTCAGACTAATTTATTATTTTTATAACGACCATTTTTCTTACACTTTTCCTTCTATGTCGATTATTTTAACAAACTTTAACAACCTAAGATAATTATCTTGAACTAAATATATTTCGCTTTTAATTCATATGTTCTTGCTTATTTAATTTCGGTTCAGAAAACCTTCAGTCAGACGTTATGTCAACGTATTCCTTACTCCTGAAATTATTTTTCTTCTGCCTTGTTCAACAATAATTATCGTCACACACCAAAGCAAGCTACTCCCTATAATGTGTAAACACCTATAAATCGCATGATCTAGACCCTGAACCTGACCATCAATCGCGAGGGCTGAGTTTGTAATCATTTGATCCATCGCTAGTTTCATGTTCATCCCATTTTGTATGGACAAATTTTAAATATGTATACCTAGAATTTCGGGTCATTAAACTCTCCCTCGATTCGTCGATTTGGTCGTTACGCTGCCTCTCATTTTTTTTATGATCACAAATATTCCAGTGGCATTGAAAAATTCAAAATGTCTACAAATAAATTAGTATAAAAGTTGTAAACACTTCCTCTGAGAATCAGCTCATCATATAAATAAAAAAAGAAGAAGAAAGTGTTAAAAGCCCAATCATTTTCTAAAGTTTTAAATTAACCTCCCCCTTGACAAATAATAAGGTAGAGAGGGATAAAGAGAGAGAGCAAGAGAGATAGAGAGATTTGTTGATTTCTTGAAGTATTATATGTTAATGAAAAAGAATGTTTCTTCTTTCTGCCTTGTATAGACATCGGGTGTTCTCTTAAAAACAACTCACCCATGTCGTGTTTTATTGGCAAGAGATGAAGTGACCGTTGCAACTCTAATTTGTCAACAAAATGCATTCCCTTTTGTAACTCTTGGTAGACGTGATGGGAGATATATTGTCACTCCTTGTATTTTACAAGTAACGTGTTAGAATTGTTATTACAAACAGCCCAAATAAAAATTTCCTATTTTTTTGTAAAGCATATGTGCATTTAAGACGTCAATGCTTACCAAAAAGGTATACTGTACATCCTTATCATTTAAATTCCAATGCTTTATTGTCAAACCAATGCGTTGAGACTATTGTTTCTATGGCTTAATTTATTTTCTTAGCTTCTTCTATATTATAGGGGAATTTAGCCCATTAACTATGTTTTAGATTTTCTAAATATGATTGTGTTGACATTTTTGTATTATTTGTGTATCATTTTGGGCCTCAAGGCCATTGAATAAAAAACTTTGAAATTGAAAAAAAATTAAATTGAAAATCGGAGAATTCAAAAGGGCACTAGCATAGGTATTGATTTAATCGAATCGTTCTACACTCTTAGAGGAGTACCCTAATTGACTTTCAGACGAAGGTTTAGCTTATTATGAACCCTACGAAATCTATGATGATTATTGTAAAGTTGACATTATTATAATATTGAAATGAAAAAAAATATATTTTTGTTAGAGTAGTCAATTTATATCAATAAACTATATATATTTAATTATAATTTTTTTATATTTTAATTATTAGTAAAATTTCATGAACATCGACAAATTATCTAGCCTTTATTATTTTCTAATTATATCAAACATTAGCTTTTTAACTAGAACAATAATGCGTAAGATATGGCTTGGTCTGTTTAAAATCTTAATGATTTTACCACAGTACTTTGTCTTGTTCATATTTCTAATAGACATGCCTTGATTATCTACATACATCGAATGTAATACAACGTTTAATGCAAAATGTATGACTGTATTTCCAAGTGCATCAGTTCGAATGACCTAACTTATAAGAAAGAGGCTAGTTAAGAAATAGAAAAAGAAAAAAGAAAGTTTTTCTCGTCGAGAGAGAGAGAGCGAGAGATAATAGAACAGTCGTTGGTGACATGGATGAATGGAGGCATAATGAAGACTGATCATGTAATAAGCTGTTATCAATCAGAATTCTTTAGACCGGGCAAAAATCAATAAACATTAATTGGGGAGGGGAATGACAATGGTTTGATTAATTATTGATTCTTCAGATACGTCTTATTGAGCATTAAAATCCTAGGGACTTTTTAAAATTGTATTACACAATTTCCACCTTAATTTGTTTATAATTAATCTCGCCTTTTAGTATACTTTACCAGGTTTCACTGAAAACAAGGCTAGCCACACAAAAAGAAGAACTTCTTGCAAAGCGTTAAAGATATAAACGATTCTTCAATCATTGAGAACATAAAGAACGTGTATTCATGAATTGACACCTAGTTTACATGGTAGATAAATATAAGTTGTGTAATGCCGGCAATTGCATTAACTGGTTTTGACTAGAAATGACAAATATTGCCGTCAGATATATATTCTAAGCTTTAGCTTCTGTTACATCCAAAGTCGGTTGGTAGCTTTGGTGTATATTAATATTACCCTTTGAAGTTCTTAGCTCATTATGTTTTGAATTAATAATATATATACAAGTTTGAAGGTAGATCCTTACCAGCTGGTCCAATTGCTCTTGCCCTAATATAAACGCATCTTTGTTACTGTTTTTGTAATTACCAATCATTATTATAAGTTGGTAAGAACTTTTCTATTTTATGTAGTACGAGGCGCCCGCCAGTTTCGACCCTTAGCCTTGCTGGAGGGGACCTTGTTTTTATCTAGTGAGTTTTAAGTTTACATTTGACAAATTGAAACATTGAAAACGTTCTTTACTGAACATAAAAGACATGTGAGAGAACGGTCTTCCCTAGAAAGGTTAGAGCTAGAAAGAGGCATCAATCTTCAGTAGATAGCCAGTCAGAGATACCTTGGTGATGCTTTTATATTTTATGAAGAAGAAGAAGATATTTATAAGTACGTCCGGACAGTTCAAAAGAATGTAGCGAAAGGAAGTAGATTTTTAGTTAACTCCAAGTAAAAATAAGAATGAAGTGCAAACGTCCTAACCAAAAATAAGGAACATCGTTCTCTGTCCGATAAAGGAACAAAATAAAGCGACACGAAACGAACACAAAAGGCTTTGGTGTAACTTAATACTGCATCAAACATTTACAAGAACAATCTATGCTTGAAGTCAACCTTTAGGTTGCAATGAAGTTGTGTATCAGCGCACGAAGCAGCATGGTATATGTCGTTACGAAATTGAAAAATAAAACATTAAACAATTTAAGATGGCGCAACGTTCTTTACTAAATATTAAAAACATATGAGAGGACGGTTTCCCTAGAAAGGTTAGAGCTAGAAAGAGGCATCAATCTTCAGAAGATAGCCAGCTCAAATGTGTTTCGGGGAATTATTATCTATACACCTTATTTTGAATGAGCAGGTTCCTCCCAAAGTATCAGAGATACTTCAGTGATGCTTTTGAAATTCAATGAAGAAGAAGAAGATATTTATAAGAACGTCCGGCCAGTTCAAAAGACTGGACCGAAAGGAAGTAGATTTTAATTTGACTTCTCTACTCCACTCGCGTACTGACTATTTCGTGATTACCCTACTCTATTTGAGCATTGACTATGTCAGTACACTCTTCCTATCTCTGGCCACAACAAAGTGTGATGTTTTCTAAGTCGTGACTTAGAAGAACTTTGGTGCACAGAAAGAGTTAGTACGTTTTTATGTTAATTTGCCTCGGTCTTAAACACTGTAAAGAAAAACGCGTGATCGAGTACTATAGCACCCTACTACGCTGAATCTTGGCACAGACATTTTAGTGCATATGAATAATTAGTCATCTTGGCATTAAAGAAAAGTTACCTCCTCGATCATTGGCTACCGCGAGGAAAGTCGAAGTTCAACCTACCTCCCCATTAGTGACATCTTCGTACCAAGTCCTGAAGCAAGAAAGCTTTAGTTCTAGACACATTAATATTTAACTACAAAGCTAATGATGCTTGTTAGATGGTCTTGGGACGATTTTTAAGGTTTTCGTTCAATCACCATGTCTAAAATTATTCAGTTTTTTTTTAATATGACCGCGCGATGTGAGTTCCCGTTTACTTAGGAGATCCTAAGCTATAAAAAATAGTACACTGCGTTCGTTAATGGAACAAAAATAGAGGACAACCACGAATGCCCATAGTTTGTATATAGTTCATATGGAATTATGGAAACAATTTTGATTGATTTTAAGCTTTGAAC
Organism: Clione limacina; assembly: GCA_032362205.1. Taxonomy (NCBI): domain Eukaryota; kingdom Metazoa; phylum Mollusca; class Gastropoda; order Pteropoda; family Clionidae; genus Clione; species Clione limacina. The sequence continues at coordinate 8,845 of JAUUEB010499009.1, forward strand.
CTGACAAAACAAAACTCTATTAATACAATTCATCAAGCTGGACACTGGGTTATCAATGTCGTCGAGGCAACCGAGACAAACTGCTATGCCAGTAGACTTCCTTTGATTATATCTGGGCATCGATGACATCCGTTTCACATTGTAGCAGACTGTTTTTACAGGAATTATCTCTGATGGCTATTCAAGCCAATGTTGAAATGACATTCTCTGTTACACTTTCTAAAGTGTATGTGGTTGCTTTGGAGAAAGTGTTGGATCTAGCAGCTTCTCTTTCTTTCCTACGAGTACGTTTGTTTGCATTATGGTCTAGTGGTAACACATTCCCTTGTTAAACAGGTTATTACAGGTTCAATTCCAAAAGGCGCTGATTTTGTGCAGATTGACAAAGCTTTGTTGTTTACGTCTTTTTCATTATTTTCATAATGCAATCTGTTTATACCATTTGGAATCTAAATCAAAACAACTAACATGGCAAAAATTATTTAACTTCTGACATATTTCATTTCTTCTTTAAAGTACGCGTCGTAAGTTGTTGTATATATGGAGGAGTGTGTTCCGTACTGGTTCACACAATATGGAAGACAACTCTCGACGAAAATATAAATCATGCGTCTTGACGTTGGGTCCAAATGGCAGAGACCGAAGTTATCGCCACCTTATTGATATTATTCCAGTTTTTATTCCTATTTTTTTTTAAATTCTTAGTTTTATCTTATATATTCTGTTCAGTTTGGCATAGCAATCTGGGAACAATGTTCAGACTGTATTATGGGAATCCTGTGTTTTTTGTTTCCGAAGCTTTAATAACGAAAATGCCCTCCAAGAATCTCTATCTCAAAACAATGAGGAAATTATCGAAACAAAACTGCATTCGTGTTGTAGGTTGATTATGGACGTGTTTGTAAATTTTCTTTCCGCCCGACTCTGGTGGAACGTCAACCTAATTGAAACTTATTGGAACCTAAGGCAAAACGAACATTATCTAAATAATTAAAGCCAACCCATCTTAAGTGTCTTAGAAAAAAGTAGATTAAGTTCTTAAACAACAAGTATGAATGAGTGCTTGGATACCATTAGTGACAAGGGTGTCGCTCAAATCTTCACCTTAAAATGATTGACGGTTGGCTCACTGAGCGTTTTAGAACTTTAAGTTTTGTCTTCAGACCAATTTATGACGTTGGCTAGATTTACCAAGTTTAGACAAAATCAATTGAACATCGGAAAAATTGAAAAAAAGTATTCGTTTTTGTTATTGGCGTTGTTGTAGTTGTTTTTGTTGTTGTTGTTGTTGTTTTTATTCACGTCGTTGTCATTAACATTATTGTTATCAATAATCTATAAACATTACCAAATGTGTGGTTAAGCATTTGGTGACAATTGGTTGACTGTAAGAAAAGTTTTTTTATTTTTTGCTGCGTATTTTACAGAGAAAATATAGAACGATGATGCCATGAAACTAAATATGGAAACACTTGCACCTTCCTGTCACACATAATATACAAGCCTCAGCCTAATGAACACAAATTTCTATTTCCGTATTAAGAGAAATGTAAACAAAAGCTGAA
>JAUUEB010499031.1:0-10408 GCA_032362205.1 Clione limacina
TACAAACTCGACACCATGTAAAATAAAACATTTCCTTATTGTACCATGTCAGCATTACTTAAATATAACTTTATCAACATATGTTTTGAAAAACATTGAGAAAATTAAATTCCTGTTTGGATTGCAATCAATAATATGCTTTAAACTATTCATGAAAAGATTGTGTGCTGCGCAGCGCAAAGGAACACAGTACAAAGTTCCGAGCAAAAATTATGCACCAGCATTAAAAGCGTTCTTGAACACAGAAGAAGAAACATGTTACAGTGATGAAGACAATTGAGTATATCTCTATCATTCTTTGGTAATTACTTTAAATTCCATAATTCTGTCAATTTTTAACGGATATTGCTGGAAATAAATAGGGGTCTTCATTGTGTGGATTTACAACATCGTACAAGATTTTACAGTAATGAGTGGTATATTTCTTGAGTTATCGTCTACACAGACAGACAGACAGACAAATGAGCAGCGTCACATACTCTACACCAATTCTTGAGAACAATAATGTATCCAAATGTTTTCATTGTACAATACACAACTTTAAATAAAAAATAAGAACGATGTTATTTATATGAATAAACTAACAAAAATAGAAGATATTATATGAGACTGAAGGTTTTATGAAATGAGATGGTGATGTTGTCAGACAATGCCTCAGCCATGTTTGTTTTCATAACAGAGAAGTTGAATGATATCACAAATTTAAGCCTTGTCATTTATTTCAATTGCAAAGAAGTTAACAATTTTACTGGCTTCAGGTTAGGGATTGTGAACATGTTTCTTAAATAAAATTCATCTAAATGACTCGATGATGGTCCAAAGGGCAAGAGCCCATGCACCGCTGGTTGATAACAAACAAATGAATAGATGAAAAATATTGGTCTACAGTTCCTCATATCAAGTATCAAGTATCTATATTAATAGTAGACTCAATGTTTGATCAATTACAGTTTTATTCTACGTCACCGTGTCAAGGCTTGATGAAATATTATATACATAGTTAAAAATTGTAGAATAAAAACTTACCATCCAAGTCTTGTGTTGTCCTCACACGTTTGTACGGAGTCGAGGACATCGGATTTTCAAAGTGTATTGGGCTTTGTCGTGGGGAACCAATGCCTGATGCCACTTTTGGTCCTGGTTAGAAGACAAAAATAACACTAAATCTTTTCCCACAGAACAAACTCAAATGCAACAATAAAGAACTGAGATATAATAAATTATGAAACAAAAAGTTGCTAACACTGTTACCACTAGTTTTGAGTCGTTTTTTGGGCTTTATAATAATTTATATGAAGCCTTTTGGCAGTGATTCTCAGTACATCAAAAACAAAGGTACAGCAAGAGAGAGCTAACAAAATAACTGATTGATTTAAGATTGGCACATTACTCACTGGAAGCTTTAGGTGTTACATGTGAAGATGTAGGGGGTTGGTCTGCAGGTAATGCATTGATATTTGTCATTCGACAGTGGAAGTCATGGTATGCTTTCTCCAATGTCTGAAGATAATAAAGTGGGAATGAAGAGGCGATGAAAATAAATAAGCAATAGTGTTCTTGCAAAATCATTTGTTTATCTTTAAAAAATAAATTACACATAAATAAAAATTATCACTAGCATACAACAAGACTAGTAAATAATTAAAAAAAAAGAAGAAGAAAGAATATAGGAAGAAAAGATGAAGAGAAAGATAATATTGATTAAAAAGTTTAAACAATTTGAATGTACATAAGAATAGTTCTCCTCGATATCAAAAATGATATAAACTTCATACAAATCTACATGTTGCAAGCACTACAAAAATTTGTTTAACAAACAGATTTTTTTAATCACAGTCAAGAGACTGAAGGTGTAAAGAGTTAAAACATATATTTTGATTGAGTGGTAATTATTTTAGGTGAAATATCTAACACAATAGAATACATGCAATCAACTGAAGAAACTGACCAAAGCCTCCTTGTCCAAGTTCTTGAGCCTGTACTTGGCCTGTGCTATGATGTCTGCTGAGTCAGTAGAGGACATGTCATCATCTAGATAAGCCCCGCCCCTAGAGTGTGACACTGACGCCAGGTCAAAGTCTACATCATGATAGATGTCTTTGGCGTCTGCTTCAAACCTCAGTGACTTCTTAGGGTTGTTATCTCCCTCTACAAAGTCCATCAGACGTCTGCTGTGAGACAGGTCATGGTGACCTGATGTCCTTGACTCATTCCGGACTTGGCTGTTGATGTGAAGAAATACAAAATGTGACCAATACTTTTTATTGTGTTTTATCATTTAAAGAAATATATGGATCCTTTAATATATATTGACTAAATGGATGTGTTTGTTTGTTTGCTTTAGCTCAAACAAAGTCAATTCTTATTGTTGACTGAATTATGCATTAGCATACTACTTTTTATACACTTTTTTTGCTCAACACATGTTTTGATATAAACACTTTGGTGCTTCCTTTTGCCCAGAGAGTGGCCTCTATCCGTCTTCAGAAGGTACTCTTTATTGGGACTGTTAGTGAGCCACAGTTTGGTACAACGCTTGAATTTTTAAATTTTGGCAGGTTGGTGCCTTTTATGCCTACTCTTCCTTCAATTTTTAACCACCAGGGGATCTTTAGCGTACTCATAGAATCTACATTTTATTGTAAGTCTCCAAAAGGTCTAGGTGCTTGAATCTGCCTACCAAGTATGATCTTATTACACATGCAATAACTTATAATGAAATCTACTGTGCATGAGCGTTGAGCACTGTCATCATGTACCACAATGGTCACTTTCTACGAACTGTCAACCAAGAAAACTTGTCTCATTGCAGGAGTTGAACCCAAACGCTTAAAGACATGCTGATCTGAAGTCTGCTACCTTAACCACTCGGCTATCGCGCTCCCATTAAATGGATAATCAACTTGTACTTTAAGGTCAAGAGAAAAAGAATAATTTGTGCACATAGGAAAGGTAAAAAAATCTCATAAGCACTCAGGAAGTTTAGTCCTCTCTTTAAAACACTGTGTATACATTCAGGGCTTATCAAAGAAAATACAGAGAAATAGAATGAAACATCTCAAAAGTGCCTTAACAAGTTCTTATAACGTTGAGGACTATCAGTTTTTCACTTGGCACAAACAATGCTGATGGCTTAATTTGCAAAAGTCTAACTTGTTACCATTTAGTATTTTTCTTACAAATATGAAACATAAATTTTACCCATCAGATTCAGCTGCTGGATTTCTGTAAACTTCTGTATTTAGAGCTGAAATTAATGAAAAGGAGTCAAATTAAAACACAACAAATAATAATACCTGTACAGATATGTCTAACCCTTTCAACACCAACAACTACTTCTCATAAAAAGGAAATTTACAGTGCAAAATAGTCTGAGGTATGGCTTCTTTTCTTAAGTAGAGAACTTAAGTCTTCTCCATAGGCAAAAGTAAATTGTTTGATATGACTATATTGGGCCTGTATTGTTGTATACTTATCTGATGTCATATGTTGTTGATTGTAACTTTGGCAGTCTAAATATCTAGAGTACCTTCTGAAATCGGATAGCCACCACCCTCTGGGTGGAGGGACGCACCAAAATGTGAATCATGAGAGTGTAAAGCAGTCGGCTAACGCAAAATCAGTTCTCTTGGTTTGCTCTTGACTAACTTGATTCCGTCCAAGTTGAAAGCGGGCAAATGATACAACAAGCAAAATACAAACAAACAGTGCAAAATACAAAGTCCCTTGCCCCCTCTTTGATATTCTTAAGATAAATATACAATACTTCTTATTATCATCATTCTGCATCATTAATATCAAAATAATTATCTTGTTTTGGGATTCATTGAAGATCGTTCCTAAAAAGCAATAAGGTAATCAATCCCCTTTGAATATGACACCTTAATATACATGATAAAATGTTGTTGAAGTGAGAGTGTTGTAAAAGAGAAATCAGAATAAGAAAATACATCCATTGAAAAAACAACATTAATATGAACATTACATGGACAAAATGCAGATTTCATTAATGAATAATATGCAGGCACAAAACAGGTCAAGTTATATCAGTTTTGCCAAAAACAAAGCCCATTCAAATTTAAAATACCATAATTTTTGTTTCCCTTCCTGTAATCGAAGAGGTAGTGAACCAAAATTACAAAATTGTTGATGCAGCTTATCATAAACTATAGAGAGCGAAAATTTACTGCAGAATCATTTAAAAATAATCAGTCATTGGAAGACAAGTATGCAAATCAGGAAAAATACTATAACTGAAGTTGCCGTAATCAAGGAGGTTTAGTGTATAAATAATAACAGGATGATAAGATATAAAAGTCAGCATTGGGACCGATCTTCTATGCAGTTTTTGTTTATTGCTATTGGCTTTTATTAAGAAAAAGTTTATGGATTGTGATGGTATAACAGACAAACAAGTCATTGAAGAGAGGAGACTTAGATAGGATCATCATGAGTTGATCAAACAAAGACTATTATGTGCATTCAAATGTTATAGCATTTTACTTTACCTTTTGTGGTCATGTGAAGATTCTGGCGGAGGTCAACAATTTCCCTGTTCATCTCCCTCATCTGTAATGTCTGCTCCTCAAATCTCTGAAGTAGATCCTTGTTTCTGTCCAGCTGAAAATGAAACACTCCTGTCAATTTGTCTATATCTAAGACTCTAATGTCTTTAAATGAAACACTCCTGTCAATTTGTCTATATCTAAGACTCTAATGTCTTTAAATGAAGATAACGATTTAAAAAATATCAAACTAGACAAGACCAAGATAATCAAAATATCCTACTCAGTTATAGTTCACTGACATGAGACAGGCTAGTCTTAGAATACATCCCTTAATCTCATGTGTTTAGCATGACCACTGATACTTCCAATCTAAAATAAATCAAGTAAAGCTTAGCCAAAGTTTAAACATATGACTTTTTGCCACTATGCCACCAATGTGACTCAGTCAGTTTCTCAAATTCACCAATAGACCAGTGCATCCACCAAGTACCTCCACCACTGTCCTTTTTCAAGAAGCATTTCCTAGTTGTGATGGGAAGCTCCCAGTCAACAATATGAAATATGTATGTTGATGGTTGTAATTTGTGCTTTGAACATCTACAACAAGGTCTTCAACTTAAGTTGCCCATTAGTCCAAATTAAGCAATATGTTTGGGCCAGAGAGCTGAGTGTAGTGGGCTAGGACATGAAGCATCCAACTCTTCACCAGAACTTCAGGAAATGTGTTCAATTCAGTCCAATTTAATGTAGTTCAAAATCTCTAATACTCTCTGGTTAGTTTCCAAATCTGTTCATATAATCACAAGTTTCCAATGCAATCATTCAGACAATTTGCTTTAATGGCCACCAGGTAGGCTGGACTAGTATAGGAGAACATTCATTATCAGCTCTTTCCATGAATAAAAAGTCTAAATGTGTCCTGCAGGTCTATAAAACTATCTCTATAGGGCTTATAGGTCTGTCCAGGGTGCAGTGATGTTGACACAGTTTGTTGAATTATCATTGTGTAAATTTGACCCTTTTGTTGAGATCAGATTTTCCTGATGATGATTTCTTACCTCCTCTTTGAGCCTGGCTTCTAACAGCTGCTTCTGCTGGTCAAAGACAATCTGTTCCTGCCTCAAACTCTCCTTGGTTCTCTCTAGGTCTCTATGTAGCATTAACGACTCAGGGGATGGACGACGCAGTTCTCTCAGTAGTTCCTCTTGTCCTGGTGATATCATGGAAACAACACAGGTAATAAAGAACACATGTAATTGGCAACAAAGGTAATTGGCAACACAGGTAATTAACAACACAGGTCATGGCAACATAGACAATTAACAATACACATGGTTAACACAGGTAGTCTACAACACAGGTGTCAAGGTAGTACATAGAGAGATGTAAGCACTTAAAATCTTCTTTAACATCAAAGTCTAAAACCAAGAACGAATTAATAAAATTTGAACCAAAAATTGTCAACACCTACTTATGTTGTTATTTCAAGATTCTGGAAACTTCTTTAATTCTGAAGAGTAAAAAGATTTAAACCCATCCCACATGCGCAAAAATGCGAAATACATAACATAGTAAAACTTGTGAAACTCTAACACAGTTAAGTCAAACTCACAGATATCTTAGTCTTTTACTTTTTTTCATTATTTCTCAAATCACATATATTACTACATAGTACGGATTAGTCAAAATACATTTTCTCAGTATTGATATTTTTTGGCGAATTTTGAGGTTTAGGCTGAAAATCGTGAAGAAAAAATGAATACTGTGAAAAATTCAAGACATACACTATTCAAAATACAGGATCATATCATGATGTATGTGAAATGACATTCATTCTACAAGTCTTATCTATCATAAAAACTAACTTAACAACAAGGCTAAAAATCTTGGCCTTTTCTAAATAAAACTATATAACAAAAAGAAAGCTTCATAAGTTTAAACTGATATAAATTACTTACTGCCTCGCTCTCTTTCATTCATTGACAAAACTTCAGCCAGTCGCCTGCAGAATAAACAAAAGAATTCTTATTAAACTGTTACATGCAATGGTAGGTTTTCTTACTGTAGTTTCATTATCTCTTTTGCAGCACTAAGATACCATTCTGTTTTCACGTCACAGTTTTGAGAGTATGTTTCATAGATAGATTTGTGACTACTACAACCAATTATATATCAGTGTCATCGGTTAATTTAATTTAAAAAAGATTGCTGAGGTAAACATGGAAGGGATATACACATGTACAGTCTTATGAAAACATTGATACAGTTAAGATATAAAGCTTGGAATTCACATGTTGACCAAGGTCAGTTTAAGGAAATATAATTTGGTTTCTACCAAAATGTTTGTCAAGAAATGTTTTTAGAATAATTTCTTATCAAACAAAAAGTACAAAATAAATAGGAAAACAATCATCTTATCAAAATATACGTCTTATTGAGGTTCTATTACTATATATTTACAACACAGAGCATCTGTTTTAATGATATGCAGCTAACATCTAAAACATTTCACATGCCCCTTAAAATACCATCAAAATGATGTCATAAATACTATTCACAGGGCAACAGCCAATGTTGGAGGTAGTATTACATGGAGAAGACTTCATTGACTGTACTTTTAAAATCTAACTAACACTGAAAAATGTAAAATGTCTTACGTGCGTAAAGTTTCTAGTTCATTCTTGTACATAACAGATTGTTCCCTCAAGGTTTTGTAGTCTGACATCTGCACAAGGAAAACACAGAATTAAAAAGATTTCACATAAAAAAGGTGTCTTATGTTCATGACGTCACAAAAGTGCCCCCTGCCCTTATCAGATATAAGTCCAAAAACCTCCATCTATCTAGATGATGTTACAGTGAACAAGCCTCCACCTCAAAATGTGTAGGCTACGTCAACTTTGTCAATACATGTATTAACTTTTAAAATTATTAATACTGAATATGTACACAATTTATTTTACTCTTTGTCGCATGAATTTGTGAATTTTTTTTAAGGATATAAAGGAAAACAAAGATAAAGGAAAAGTCAAACCCTGAAAAATGTGCACCTGGGCTAAAGGTTCTATGTATTTGATACTTCATGAACCATATATGATGTTGGTTGCTTTCCTTTAAAATACAAGCTGCCTATTTAAGCATCTTAACTTAATGGCACAATTGTCTAAGCACATGCTTTTTTGTGTTCTTAAAAAGTACTGTGCATTTATTTAGATCAAAAGTACTGTAATCTTAACGCAATTGTCCCATACAAAACTTACATCCCTGAGTTTAGCATTGAGGTATTCATTGTTCTTGTTGGCATTCACTTCACTGTACTTGGACTCTGATAACATTGTCTGGCAAGAAACAAAAAACATTGATTAGCAATCAGGGTTGGTTTGATTTAAATCAAGCAGTTTTTTTGATTTAAATGAAATGATTTTTAAAAAAATCATGATTTGTTTGATTTTTTTTACATTATTTGGGTGGTTTTTAACTTTTTGAAAACAGAATCCATGATTTATTCATATTTTTTTCTTGTGTAAAAACAAAAGTTTCAGCTTGCTCTCAATTGAAAAGTTATCTGCATACTAAGACACCAAAGTGACATATCAAATTGATGTAAGAATCAGTTTTTTGTCCCTTTAACTTAATACCAATTTTTTTAAATCAATTAAATCAATTTATTTGGAAAAAAAAATCGCCCTGTTAGCAATTAGATTTTGGTTTGTTGTAAATGTTTGACACCCATAACAAAACAAGAAGTTTATAAGAAAGGCAGGTCTGACATTAGTGTCTTTGACCAAGGATAATTATATATTTTAAAATAAAACAAATTTAAACTTGTATAAATTATAAAGATAAGGCTCAAAGCCTTTTTCAAAATAGAAAATGAGAATTGTATGTAAGAAATTTCTATTTCTTCACTTTGTCTTAAACAAAATCAAATAATATTGATTATAGCCCCTTATATAGGGTGACAGTTTTTGTAAGTTACCATCATTGAAAAAGCGCTTACCTCCAACCCGTTGACTCTGTGAGTTTTGTCTCTCAGCTCATCCTTCACCTGTTGAAACCTTGACTTTTCTTCTGAGACAATTCTTTCTAACTCTGAAGCCAGGGGAACAAATAAAAGCACATTTTCAATCATGTTTAAGGATATCATAATATATTTACATTACAACAAGCTTTGTGGGGGAAAATTTAAATCTCAGAAAAATATCTCAGGTCACTGGGTGGATATGACAGCACGTCTGACTCTGACACTAACACCCTGGGTTCAATTCTGGTGGAGGTCTTGCATACAGCCTGTCACCCTACTAAAGAGAAACTCTTACAGGAAAGGTAATAGACAGTGTGATTCATGCCTAACAGAAGAACTCCTGATTGCTAGAAATCAGAACAACCTGCAATACCAAAAAAAAGATCTGTGCTTGCATTGTTATGCTGTCATAGGACAAAAATCCTCCTGGACTTGCCAGATAGTGATTAACAGCCATACAACAAAGGAGATGGAGAATGTAGTGGGAAATGATGTCAGAACAAATAGTTGAAAACATAAACAAGAGCAACAAGGGGTAAAAAACGGCAACCCATCATTGCTCCTAGGGACCGAAGAGAGGAAGGACCTTGAAACTCAGAGAGTCTCCCTAATATAAAAAGTAAGGTTGAAATCAAAAATGTTTTTTTAAATAAATTATTCCAAAAAAGTATTTGCTAGATGACAGTCATCTGCTACTGAAACTGATATGCAATTAGTTCTCACCAATGAGTTGTACACACTCTTTTAGAAATATATAAAGAAACAGAAGGCATATTCACCTTTGACCTTTGCCTCTCTAACCTCAACATTCTGTATTCTCTCAATATATCTTGCCTGTTGGTCTAACTTGAACCTGAAGACAATAGGAATCAAGAAGAACATTATTTTACTTTTAAATTAAAAAAAAGTGTGTAGATTAATTCAACTTTTAGATTTCAGAACATCTCTAATTTTACCTGGAATACATTTATGGGAAGTTGTTATCCTCGTATGTGCTAACAAAAAATACAAATTAAAAAACAACAACAACAAGAGGAAACCCATGAAAATGTCTTTAGCTCTAAGCCAATTTCTGATATGATGCATACTGTGTTGCATAATAAAATATCTTAATGGGTTCGGAATTGTTGCCCCTATTTCAAGGCACAGTTTCAATAACGTTTAGAATCTAACACACCCATTAGAAAAATACAGTTGCAAACTTACTGAGCCATTTCATTCTGTAGTCGTTGCTCAAAAGATGTTTCCTTCTGGTTGATCTCAAGCTCTCTGCGTCTGAGGTCGTCTCCTTTATCTTTGACCCGATCTTCAGACAGTTTCTTTTCTCTGTGACAAAAAAAGTCAAATTTATAATAAACTATGGTTCTGACCTGATACATGAATCATAAACATTCAACAAGATAGCACGATAATGTCTATCAAATAAGATAAGCTAAGAGTTCTGACTCAATATCTACAGGCATGTGCTTCCATCTTCACAATGGTAAATTCTGATGATAAAAAAATAATGGAAAGTCACTATCATGGTACTTTGTGATGGCGCTTACCACAAATTTAGGAGCAGAAAGGATATGATAATTAGGGATTGGATTTTATATTTAAAAAATGACTCTGCCCACCACATTGAGTATTGAGTAATATGAAATAAGAAAACTAAATGACCACGTCTTGTGTAGCATTCAAACATTATAATTAATCATTGTTTTTGTTAACCAGTATGTTTTGTGTTGTGAAGATTGACAAGTAACAATGAAAAAGAAGGACAAATGAATAAATCATGGATTCAAGAGAAAAATAACTGGAGATTGACAGAGAGAATAAAAAAAAAATGTGTACTGTTTGATATAAAACCAGAACATTTTACAATAATAAAAAA
>JAUUEB010499042.1:0-10407 GCA_032362205.1 Clione limacina
AGGGGGGAGGGGGGGAGGGGCTCACAAGATTAAAGAACGATCTACTATCTACTATTCCATGGGGCTGTGTCACGTATTTAACAACCGTTCTACCCAGCCTGTCGGCAGGGAAGCCCCCAAACTCCAAACTTCCAAAATCATAGGAGCACTAAATATTGAATGGACCATCATCATGTTTGATACCACTCCTAAATCTAGACATATTATTGAAGTCACAGTTAAAATAGCATTTTACGCATATCCACTATTTAAAAATAAAAAGTAGTAATTACCTTTGATTATACCTTTTTTTGCGGGGGGGGGGGGTAATATCAATAATGTATTTAAAACCTTAGGGGATAGTTGGTCTTTCAACAACTTTTTCTTATTCTGCTTTGCTGATTATTTGTGTAAGTCTGGTAACAGTATATACTGTTCTTTGTAAAAGGTGTTTACAACTTTTAAACATTTTTTGTAGAAATTTTGAGTTTTTCACTGCCACTTCTGAATATGTACTACTACTGCGAGCTTGAAATAATTTAAATATGTTATACGCCGTTATGAGCGGAAAAGGAATGTCAAGATTAAATATCTGAGTCAACAGAGATATTCAGAGTTTTAAAAATAAACTGACATCAAAAAATCACTTTCAGTATATTGATAAACCAGCCATAATTCGTACATGTTAGAGCATGTTTTAACAAAACAAAGCGGTAGCATCTTTACTTCTGAAAAACCTGAAAATACACTCGTAATTAACATAAATATGGTAAGTAATATGGGTAAATTGACTAGCTTTTGGATACCAAACCTATACAAACATTAGAGCTACAAAGGTTTGACATAAAAGGTCAATAACTGTAGTATGTTAATGACCAAATTGTTGTTTGGAAAATGCTCTGTTGTTCAAAGGTGCACTGGGATTTTTGTTAACGATTATACCCATTACTAAGCATTAACTAAGTGCGTGAGAAATTGTATCAGTTGATGATTCATTACCTTCTCCCGAACGGTTGGTCGTGACCGAATCAATCATTTGAATTTTGATGTCTCCAATACAACCTAGACTTTAAAAAAAAGGATTTAATTGTTCTGCATGCTTTTATCACTTATTTCAGTAATAAGTAGGACTAATACTAACAAATGCCACCTAGCTAAAGTCCATAACCACCCTTTCTGAACTTCTGTGGCAATAAAAGACGCCTCAATAGGAGGTGGAAATGGGGAAGTCCGCTCTCTGGCACCGGGGCAGCTGAAAGATCAAGTTAAGCTTCATGCAATTTGATCTTTCAACTCAAGGGCAGAAGATATAAGTTACTAATGCTAACAATTTTATTGACGAACTTGTATGTCCTATTCATCCACTGAATTATTTGTAAGACGACGTCAACATACTTTTCACTTCCCTGTGATTGACCAATATCTCTTTTTGTATACAGATTAACAATGGATCGAGTCACAGTTATTGGCGAGGATATCTATCATACCATCAGTCGTCTCTATATCAACTCTCATTGACCTAACCATCAAATGTTCGTACCTCATTTGATTAATGTAGGTTACATAACCAGAATACTAACATGCATGATAACTTTGTTCTTACTACATGTCTCTTTAAAAAATCAAATTTGTTGATACTTATCAAAAAGGGTCATAACATAGTAAGGAATGGATGGGAAGAAAAAAAAAAAAAAATTACGAGTGAGGGTGAATGTATTCCTGTCTTGTGTGCACTAATGAATGATGACAGCGAGTTGATTTAACGTATACACAACATACAACAGTTCAAAAGGAGATACTATCCTATTTAATCAATATCATTTTAATAGTATGTTTATTTCATCAAGTATAAGTGATGGTGCAGTTATCTAACATATCCTTGCCTCAAACTTGCTTCATATCTTTTTTTAATGAAAAGATCACGTTAGTTTATAGAAACTTTAAAAATGAAAACTGTGTTTCTTAAAAAACGTTTTATGGCACGAAAAAAAAGAAAATCCGATTTTAGCCATTTGAATAATATCACATGTAACTTTAAGATTATTAACGCACTTTTAATGAGCTACTTTTCTCTTAGAGTTAACTTGTACTAGACACATAAACTTAGAAACACGCCTACCTACACACTATTGCACACACATTGCCACACATAAATTTACAAAACAATACATTAAGACACATACGAACTCACTTACACACTCAAACTTACATACATACATAATTTCACATAAACCATATTATAAATAAACACACACATGCATATATTTAAGTTCAGCAAAATAAAGAAACATAAGATGCACACAAACATATATTGAATTTTAGCAAAATAAAGAACTCTTAAGGACTGCATAGTGTCTTTCCATGCTTTTAAATTATGTGATATCTATGTAAAGTGGTATTTATGTATATATATATATTAGCTAAACGACTAAAGGAATGAATGGAAATTGCTTGCTGCCTGATTTATAGTTGTTGTAAAGACCAAATGTTATAAACTTGTCAAATGTCATTTTCCTGAACAAAAACAACAAAAAATCTTAAAGGTTGATCAATGGAAAGTGATAGCAGTGATGACATTATGTAGTCAATGCAAATTACTAAGAGGAAATCATCTTTTGTGCAATCATTTCAATCATGTGAAAAGCTAGCAAAATAAATAGAACGAGAAGAGGTTTCTTTATCTACCGTGTTTTGTCCGTCTAAAAATATCATATACGAATCTTGTTTACATCAATCAGGTAATATACGATGAATTCATTGAGTAAATTGAGATTTTTTGGTTATATAATTATAAAATTCATATACCGATTAAATATTAATAACTTCTTGTTGTTATATTATTATGAAAAGCAATTTTAAACTAATAAAATATGATGAAGGGCCATAGCTACTTATAAACATGTGTTCGTGAGTAGGATGCATCAGATAGATATAAAAAGAAAACCATGGTATGTATAAGACAGGAGAACAAAATTGCAAACCAGGCCAACAACTCTTTAAAGAAATTAAAAAAAAACATAACATTATACCATTTAAACATAAATCAAGACATGGACTTGATTATCATTAATATACAGTACGTTTCACGTGATTTTTAAGTTTGTGTAGCCGAAAAACCTTCGACTTTACATACAATATTTCTGGTTTCAAATTTGATTAATAAAATACTAGCGAACAATACGAGCTTTAACAAACCATTTTGGATAGAGAACACACTTCTCAATATACACCTACTAGCAGGAAGTAATGACTCTGCTGCCAGTAAGATATTCGTTTTAAAATCCATTTATCGTTAGCATCATGGTACGGAATTCAGCAAAATCTTTCCTTAAGGCTTTTCGTAATCTTCTTATGTAGTCGCAGGGTCAACTGTGTCCATTTACATTATATAGCTATCAACTATAGAGCAGTCAATAGACTGGCAGAAGAAATTAATCTGTCATTCGGGCACCAACACATTCAAACAATCCATATTATTGCTTAGCTGTTGGTATATTAATAGAATATGACAATTTATAAAATAAAAAAAATTCCTTTTGAATTTTTGACCAGATCGGGATTCAAATACTTTACCATTGGCTCGTGAGGGTACATAACTTTGCAAACATGGCGGGATACCGATTTATGGAAACACATTGAAGAGGGCAATACAAAGGAATATGCTCAAATGAACTTGAAACATTAAAACATCCTTTTAAGGTAGACCGTGTTACCTAGACATCTGTAAGGATGAAATGATTTGTCGGGTTAGTTTGATAACAGTATAAAACAGGTAAAGAAAATGACATTTAGAGGTTTTTATATTTATAAACAAAATGTAAAAATTTCCATTGATGAACGTTCATTCAGCGATAGTTTTGATTTTGTTGAGTAGTTAAACGTTATAACTAATAAAACATGAACGCACAGTAAAATAAACCATATTCATAAATGACTGAGGGCAAAAAGAAAAAAGGACCTCGTACGACAGGTACAGATGTTAAACATTGTAACAATTGTCTCGAGATTTAACAAGTGTAATGAGTCCATATATCGGTTTCGTGCAAGTGTTGTTGCAATAAAGACAAGGTAGAACAGTTCAAGTATACTTTAAAGAAACTAACCAAAACACATACCATATAAAAAAAAAATTGTAGTCTCTAAAACACTCATATAATCAACAATTTTGCTTCAAATTAAAAATTGTCTTGGAATTATTATGTTTAACTCAGGGAACCAAACTTCATATAATATAAGGCATATCCGTTAAAAATTAACTTAATGACACTCACAACGAAAAAACCTTCAGACTTTTTTCTTCAGCAAGATATACAGCAACACCCCGAATTCAATTGAATATGTCAATCAATCAAATCTCATCCCGACAACACTGGGTCAGGATTTTTGCTGCTTCGGTGCCATCTCCGATCATTGCCTGTGCAGTTAGGTCCAATGACGCACTCGTAGATGATGCGTTACATTTATTGCATTGGGTTGCCACATTATCATTCGTAATGGTTGGTACAAGTTCCAACTTGTGTTGATTTTGGACGTAGCAAAACAAACAGTTGAAACACACATTCATCATATCAAACCACTGGTGTTCAAAATTATACGTGCACATTTTTCAACGCCGTGTGACAGTCCGCATCAAGAGAAATTGAATCATTGAAAAAAATTGATTTATCCGTCTCCTGCCCTTGTTTTTAATAACGTTTGCAAATAATATGAATAGCACTTGAGTAAAACAATGCAGATATTAGAATTGCATAATGCATGTCATTTATTGGACGTTTGTTCGTTGTTGCGTTGTTTCGCATTATCCAACATTGAGTTTTTTTGTTTTGAGTGTCATTAACTTAATATGAAACGGATTGGCTTAATATTTGAACAAGTTGGGTCCCCTGAGCTAAAGATGAGAATTTTAAAGTGATTTTCAATTTGACTTTTAGAGACTAACGTTTTTATTTGATCACCCTGTATTTAACTATTTGCATTGAAAATGAATGATTACATTAACAGCATTATTTGGAATATATAAATGTTACTAGCAAGAGCATTATTTTTTAAAAGTCAAGAATGGTTGCTGAATTCATTCATAGAATAATGGTCAGAGAGCTAAGTTGGTCTTTGGAATAAACAAAACAAAATCAACACATTAAGGACCATGTGATAAACAATGAAGAAGAAATGCCATCAATGAATCGGCATATAGAATCGTCGATACAAGTACGTGGGGCTTATTTGGGCATGATATGCAAGACCAGAAGAAATAATGGCAGCTTTTAGACCGAGGATAGTAACGGAGTATATTTACTTTGCAAACAAATAACATTGCTTTTTGGTTTTCGCAGTCAGAAAACTATTTGTATAGATCAATCACATTTTTCTTGTATTCCTTGAAATCACAAGCTATAGGAACATAAACAAAATTATCCGAAGTGCTGGAATTACAAAGGACGACACAATGTATATTCCAAGACTGTAAGATAATAAATTCGAATGATTTGTCAAGGCTAAATTAAATTTATATTGTGGACCTTCTGCAGGCAAATGCTATCAAGTGTTCACTACTACTAATAGAAACACTTGTACTGTCATTATCACGTTTTCAATGGATTTATTTCCCTATTCGTGTTGTTTGTTAATGCCTCCGGTATTTTGTTTGACATTCAGCTACGTGCATTATTGTAGAAGAGACAAAAACAAACAACTTTACTGTACATTGGCTTTGTACAGACAATACAGATATTAATATTTCAGCATCAATTCAATTTTCCCTTTGTTACGATTGCTTGTATAATATTCACAACAAAGTCCAGATTTTTCAGTACATAATTACAGTTTGTTCCCAATTGAAGGCATTCAACCTAACACAAATGTCCGAGTCTACTTTAGTATTGAAAGTATTGAATATATTGACAATTGCGAACGCTCAATAATTATTATGACAATCAACTTGTATCACGTCTACCATGAACGTTATAGTTATAAGAATCATGAAAGAAAACACTACACATTTACATCTAAAACAAATAATTAATTTCCATTGTACATATTTACACTTGAGAATAATTATAAGAAGAGCAGAGAACAAGTTGATCATCCAAAACTCTAACAACAAATCCCAATACGTTCAACCAATAATAGTATTGTTTTGTGTTTGGTATATAATGTACAGCAATTCAGGTTTATCATCTACCCGGCGTTTGCTTCATCTTGTATATCAAACAGAATAAATATCAAAAGATCCGTTGACATTTAAAAACAAGTTTAGAATAGTTTTCTTCATGAAACGCTTTTTTAGAGAGAATACCCTGTATTATTTTCCTTGACCTCAATCTTCAAATATAAAACCCTGTGATGCAACTGAGATGGGTTTAATCTCACCCGTCCCTGAGGGCCATTCATTGACATGACATGTTTTCATTGCTTTTCTGCGTTCATGGAATTTCGGGTTTTAATCATCAATGCATAAATTATTACCACATTTTCTAAAATAAATATGAAGTTAGAACGTGATGAAGAAGGCATTGGAAGTTCTTTGGCAATATAGCCGTCATAATAACTCATACTTATAAGCAAGAAGTTAATGATGAACAATGAGCATATTCATAAATTACATCTGATTCAAAAAAGTCATTATAACTTTATGCTTGGGATGATGACAGAAAAATAAGATGAACAATAACTGACATTATATTGAATGATAAGAACACTGACTTCTTGTCACTCCTCAGGTCCTGTTTTGAATGGCTGGTGTTAAAAATATTCGTATTACAAATATTACCAAAGCCTAAACCATATTAGGATTGAAATACATCACGCCTACAGTCGTACTTACATCTATCATTAATTCCCGAAACCAAGAATTGGTTCTCGGGTATGCGACGATACGCGTTTGTGTGTATGTATATCTGTCTGTCTGTGCCCCCGATAACTCAAGAAAGATACACCTGATTGACTTCAAATCGTGTACGGTGTTGTAATACGCCCATTTAATTCCAGCAATATCCGTTAATAATTGACAGAGTTATGGAATAAAAAACTGATTAGAAGGGATTACATAGAGAAAAAAACTCATCGACAGGTTTCTTCTTCTTAACCACGCGTGGGCATCCAATAGTGCGCAATGTTATCGTTCAGGACAGTGCGTCGTGCAGCAACACACGATCCGTAATGAAAGCGTATTATTGATTGCAATCCAAGCAGGGATTTAACTTTCTCAATCTTTTTCAATAAACATTTTGATAAAGTTAAACTTTTAACTAATGCTAACAAGGCAAAATAAGGATTTTTAATTTAAATTATTTTACTCGGTTTCGGGTTTGTACTCTATCTGAGTACTCATGTTTCTAGTTACTATTGTAATTCAATGACATTATATTTGTTATTTACTATTTGTTTAGATCTCTTGTCGAAGAGTGCTTGATACTCAGGAGTAGAGCTTAAATCAGTAATAAACACTCACTTACTTTCAACATGAAAGTGCCTACACTGTGTTCTAGGCAAAAGAAGACGAAAAACCTCCTTCTCTGCCACCCTCAGTGCTAGCTCTTGTTTCTAATCGCCGTATTGTGAAGTGCAGATTAGTAATTCTCGGTGTTCTCGGGTGCAGGTGGACGTGTTTAGGTAATTATTGAGCTTTTTTATCTGCGCAAATTTGTGTGTTCTCGAGTGTGGGCATTTATTAATATGCTCAGTTTTTGTGTTTAGGGTTTATGGTCCATACAGTTATGTAATATTATAGTATGTAATGCTGCGTCTTTCTCACTATCTCTCTTTCTTTTTTTGCCTCTTCATTTTGCCAAGTTTTAGTTACCCAGAAACAATTTGCTAGTTTTGTGCTGGTATTTTTGCTTTCATGTTTCAGAGATCTGTGAGGACCCAAAAACCCTCAACTTAAAAAGTTATATTTCCATTTATATATCGGCATTTTACTTTTAATTATCTCTCACTTTCTTCTCTGTAGTTAATAATTTAAAATATACGTTTAATGTTCAATATTTTATGCTGTTTTTAAGGTTTATAATAAGCAATATTGGTATTGTACATATTATCAAAGCATATACATATCATGAAACACGCCTACAGTTTCCCTTACATTTTATCGATCAATAGTTACTATTGCAATTCAATAACTAGAAATAAAATAAAATCTTAAGTTTTTAAAAGCATACACTTCACAGTTGGAAACTACAAAGCTATTGTGTGTTTATTTTAGAACAAAATTCATGCTAAAGGAAAACATATAATCATTGGGGTTATCAAGTTCAAGTGACAAGGATATCGGCCAAATATTATTATGGACTTCGCGAACACACAAAATACGCCGCTCGAGACTATACGAGGTGTTGCTTTTCAATATGGAAGTATTGTTCTATGGCCATGAAGCGTTAACCGTGACGCGTAAATGGTTGTTATACAATCGGGAAATACAACTATTTGTATTGATTGACACATAGAAATATCTGCCAGATTATTGTAAGGAAACTAAAATTATATTATATTCTGATAAAACAATCAAACATAATGGGTATATTCAAAATATGATAACGGAATGAATCTATACAAATTTAAGCTATAAGCTTTTATTATATAATTGTTTTTATTCCTACCTACCTTTTAAAAACTTTCCGTTGTCCTGCTTCTTGAATGATGGTGCTGAGACAGTAATTGCCCGTCTTACAGGGTGTCGCAGACTGAAAGACCAGATCTAGCGGTGAACATTGCCCGTCACATTGATAACAACTCGTTCTCTCTTGCAGAATAGAGACAAAAAAAATAAACATCTGAACTGTAAAAATTGGAAAATTTAACATTTGGTGTCAACATTCTACCTGTGTGTGTTTCATGCAAATATGCTCAAAGGTCTACAATCTATAGTATACGGCTGGCGTCTTTCATGAATTATTTTGTACAAAATATTTCATTGACTTTAAGAGATATACACAGGGACATCACACAGTTTGTATTCTTTATTCCAATAAATCGTCGTAAATAGCGTTGCACCTTTTGCACGAAAGAGCTGAGATGACTTCTAGCTATACACCTATCATTGATATTGAATAGAGAATACATAAAATGGCAATATGTCCTTCAATATACCAATTAAATACTAAATAACCTATTTAAAACATTTCGAAGTTAACAAGCAACACGGGATATTATCTAGGGGAAAATAACAAATAAGACGAACTTTTTAGAAATTTCAAGAAGAAACAACAATCTTCAGATTTTAACAAATCATTTACGAGACAGGTAACTAAAAGAAAATTAATCTATTTAACACTGCTTCATTGTTTATGAAGACATACTAATGGGCCAATCTCGTTTTGCAAAATAATTTAGAAACAACAAGCCTTAAATACAAGATCAAATATTAAATCACAGAGCTCACACATTTATCACAATCTGAATATTACATCTAAAGCAATATACACCAAAGTGTATTAGTTTGTGTGTATACAATATCATTTTTACATATTTTGTAGTCGGACTCTTTGTAATGGAAACATTAAAAAATACAATACAAGTTTTCTTTTCAATGAAATAATGTTCACTAACTATATTTTAAACAACAACTGGAGGTCAGTTCAATCAGGTTGATTTTTTGGCAAAGGCAACATTTTGTGTCTATATACCCTAAGGATAAATAAAATCAAGTCCAGTTGAGTCATGGGGGGTGCAGAGAAACCACTCCCCCCCCCCCGACTATATGTTCCAACATGAATACGCGCTTGGGCGAATATCTCCCCTTTATGATACACAATGGTGTAGTTTGCAGCGATTGAGTTCGATTCCCAGATATAATTGTATGTGAAGCCAGCAGCTTTATCTTTTAGCCACCAGGTTTCCACAGCCCGTGATTTCATCTGGATTTAACAAGACCTATTTTTGAAGCTTGTTGGTATATCACAAATACAAATCAACTTGTATAACAAGGATAAGTGTTGCCTTCTCTGAGTAATTACCCCTGAATATTCCTATGGTATATCTAGAGTTAAGAAAAAGGATCCAGTGTCTGTTGATGCATGTGTTACTTGCTATGTTTCTTTATGTTAATGCAACGGGTTAAAGTCACAATAGTTGTGACTCATTGGACACACAATGATGTTGTTATACTAAAACGTCCATTTAACATTGTATCATCCGATTTCTAATTAAACTTTGTTAGATTGTATAATGTATTTGTTTGTCGAATTGTACTTATTAAAGAAGCAGTCTGCTTTTCCGGGTCTAATATGCACTCATGCAAGTAAATGAAATTTCCTTCAGAATAATACAAATGAGATGTGCACTGGTGAGCAAGTTGTTCCGACCACCCACAATTTATTTGTTGTGGGAGGTATGTTTTCACGCGCATGAAACGTGTATCTTTGTTTGTCTGTTTGTCTGTTTGTTTGTCTGTGCTTCGATAACTTGAGTAAAAAGACAGTAATCAAACTT
>JAUUEB010499053.1:0-18482 GCA_032362205.1 Clione limacina
TGAAAATAAAACAGTTTTGACAGAGTTATGTCCCTTTGTGTCTGATGTGCGTGGTTGTACTCTCTACGAGTACTCATATTTCTAGTATAGGGAATGTGTATATTTTATTAGGAGCGGGGAATCGGATGTTTGAACCCCGGTTAGTCAGTCATTCCTTAGAATGTCTCTCTATTGGTAATTCATGAGTTGTATAGCCCGGCACCCGGTATTTATTTATACATTCATACTTAGAATGTCCGACCTCGTGTGAGTATACTTCGGATTGGTAGATAAATGAGCTGTGTGACAGTGCGTGAAATTGGACAAGTATCACCATCGGCGATTCGACCTACATTGATTTGAGAGCGACTTAAAAGCTAAGTCAATTTTAAAAACATATGATTGTACATTATGTAGAGATATAAACATATAACCATATGTCTGAAAAAACCACTCGGAGTTCCTTTCGCCTTGGAGACTGGACATTATATAGGAATAATCTCTCGGAGGGGAAGAAGCGCTTTTTTTCTTTTCAACACGTTAGAATGAGCCTCAATTTGAATTTTGAGTTAAGTAAAGCCCCTAGCCAGTTAATATGGAAATAGAGTTCTTGTTTGGTCACTGCCCACGGGACAAGATGCACTGACTCTGGTGTCAAAAGCTATAATGGTATCATGTTAGGATTTGCAACAAACTGAGAAAGTACATTAACCCAGTACATGATGTGTTCAAGGGCAAGAGAATTGTGCCTGATATCTAACCACAGAGGTCATCTGTCCGTCGTGTTGGACATTTCAGACATGAGCTGACCATTACCATAGTGCCAACATGAGATGGACGCACTGGACAACAGTAACCATCACCCATGGGTTGTCAAGTACTTCCGTCATATTGGTGCTTGTCCATTAGGACTATCTTTCATATTTGTCTGTCTTTTGTTAGTTGCAACTACTCCTTGCTTGGTGTCCATTGAAACTCAATACGTAAATGTAAAGAAGCATTTTTTCTTCGCTTTTTATACTTTTGTTTGTCTGCACCGTACGAATACTAACAAGTTTGACGATGTCAATTTGACAAGGTGCAATAAACAATATCACTCATCTTCCGTAAGACACTGCTTTTCACTCTAATTTTTAACGGCTTTCTGGCTTCAGAATTTACATTTTTACCAGACTGAAGGATGAAAAATGAATTGTGTAAGCAAGTATACAACACTTCGAGCCAATATGAATCAATATCGAACAGGAATGACGTTTGTCTATAGGGGACTGGATAGAATCAGATGCAAACAAGCGAGAAGCGGGAATTCCTGGGCAGCTATTCTTAGTGTCAGTATTTATTAATCCTTTATCAGTACTCACCAGTAAACAAGGGGAATAATAAGATGTAATGATGATGAGGGTAATCTTCACTTAGATTCTGAAAGCACTTATAGGCGGAAGTCTGTTCGAACAGCCAAACAAATCATAACCTTCAGGCTCGTTGATTTTAGTTATATAAAACGATGATTAATATTATATTATAACAACTAATAGTGTAGAAAACACAAACTTGTTCAGTGTTTCTTTTATTGATTCATGTAAATAAGTTCATTTTCTATTGATTCGCTTTCCCCCGGCTCCTCCAGCAACATTTGCACAAAAGAAATAACAACAAATAAAA
Organism: Clione limacina; assembly: GCA_032362205.1. NCBI lineage: Eukaryota > Metazoa > Mollusca > Gastropoda > Pteropoda > Clionidae > Clione > Clione limacina. The sequence goes on from JAUUEB010499053.1 coordinate 1,642, forward strand.
ATCAAATAAAATGGCATATTATTATCTTAGACGGGAGAACCGTTTATTTTCTAAAACAAGCAATATTTCATCAGTATCCCTCATCATCAAACCTTCATCAATTCTTAACCACACATGTCAACACCGTATTCTATCTTTTGAACGACTTCACTCATTGAGATGATGTCAATATGTCAGATTCTAAGGGTGGTCCAAAGGTCATCACAGGTCATTCGCGTACTACACAATTGGCGGGAAACATTTTGAAGTATTGAAGAGTGTTCGTTCATCACAACGTCGGCAAAGACTTACAATAGGAAGACGAATCATTCACTATCTGACCCTTGTACTATTAACTCTTGGGTGTCGGCAAGCCATCTTGAAAAGTTCATAAGTAACTGTCAAATGATTTTTGCCTTTTTCTGGAATAGAAATGTATGTATTACAAAATACAAACCTTTAACCTAACCACTAATTACAAGTCATCTTCTGAATTATCGAAAATTTATCATCAACAACAACAATAATTTTAAAAAAACCCAAAGAAGATGACAAACAATAACAAAAACGAGAAAACTCCGACTTCTTGACAATCGTTTTGATATATATATATTCGACACTATTTCAGATTACAGCTTCTTTAACCACCGTCAGATCTGGATCCAAATAATATTACTTAGTCGTTGATCGACTTACAATTTATTCTTTCGATGATTACGAGAAACGAGCACAGTTTTGTTACTCGGGTAATCTTTTTTCTTTGCTACTAAAAAGTTCTTCAAATAAGTATATCCTTTTTATAATGTTTTAAAAAAAAGAACAGTAAACAAAATCATAATTAAAAAAAACGCTCTGGGTGAGCAAATGCATGAATGTCTTATAAAATTCGGGTCCCATAGTAGCGTCATCAACCAAGAACAAAGCAAAGTAGAGTGGCAGCAATAAGGCGACACAGGCCTGGTTCGAATGCGGTATCCCTCCAAGGGCGTCGGAAGATTAAAAAAAGGGCAGGGGGGGCAGCGTATGCCTAAGAGTAAAAAACAAACCATGCGTATGACTCTAAAAAGTAAAAAAATGGCAGTCGCCTCCACGACTTCCGGCGCCCCTGGTTCTCTCCACTCGCATGCGAGGCTAAAAAAGTGTCCCTGGACCACCACGCCTCTTCAAGACTTGATGGTTACCGGAGTAACAGTTTAATAACTCAGTTTAAAGACCAAACCGCATTTGCCTGATTCTTTGATTGGTAGAAATAATATCGTGAACATATGGCGTGTTAAATCACGATCATCAATGATGGTAGGTTAATTATGCTTATTAGGTTAGTAGGTCAATGGAGCGTGTGCTAATTAGGAGACATAAGTCGTAAAAATGACTGACATTGAATTAAACAAGAAGTAAGGTGAATACCTGATTAGTATTAAGGCTGATTAAAAGGAATGATTAATGCTTGTATTAGTCTTTAAGTATCGTAACACGTTTTCTTCTCATCTCACTATAAAGTTGTCATGTTTTTTCGGTCAAAGTCAAAGTGGGAAACAAAGAAACCAAAATAATCACACGATTATATATAAAGATAGCCTATTATTAATATTTGATTAACACGAACAGAATACCCTTGGGGTCGAAACCTCTGATCGGTATAACTGGTTATAGAAATAATGATACTCATCATTAAATTATATCTTTATATAGATCAGATTGGGGTTGAAAGGTCGACGTTTTTAAGAGTCATGTCCTTGCACGTTGACGGTGAGTACATCTTTATAAAGACATCAGCCTTCTATACACAGGTTCGCGCGCACTCGTTAACCATTACCACTTTATAAGAATTGTGTTATCAGTCTGCGTATTTATTCAAAAGAATTATATCAGGAACTGCTCGAATCTAAAATTGATATCGCCGTTCAACACCGTTTTGTTTTGCATTGAAGTATATTTTCAGCCACACTTAAGGTACTTGAAGACCCTAATATAGACGCCGCGATGAAAATAATCTTGTGCATGTGATTTATGCACTTAAACGATCTTTGTTCTTATAATATCCTTTGGTAATTTTTAACCTTCGAAATACTGAACGGGGATCTTCAAAAGTTGAACCACCGCATTATTAGCGAATCACACAATGACAGAATTTTAGAGTAGTTAATTATCCTTATCCAGGCCAAATTGCTATTGCACTCGAGAAAACGGATTACTTCCGTCTTCGAGTAATTCGCTAATAACTTGGTGCTTAAACTGCTAAATTGTCACAAGACTAGTATGCGAGATTCTATCTATTTTGAGATTATAATTCTATAAATGCTCCTCAAGATAAAGACAAGTATATGATATCAGAAAAAGAATATCGACGTTGATAACAGCTTCAAAAATATCACAATTACAACAAGGGCAATAGCATAGACGTCGAATTATCCAAGTTTCCCCTGTGAAGACATTGACATTTTACATGTAGACAATGGCTATAAATAACTATGAAAATTATTCAGTATCTAACCAAAGAAGAAACATTCTAGAAGGGAGGGATATTTAGGGAGGGAATCTTACCCCTCGTTCCTGACACCAGATTGCTAAAATCAGAAACAATCTCCACGTTTCAGGTAAGCCTTGATTGTTTTCATAGTTTAACTTGGCTTTCGCCAGATCTTCGGGTAATATAACACGTTAGAGTAACATCTGTGACTGCAAAACTACAGAAAAAGCGAGTATTGTCAAATTGTATTAGATTGTTAAATGTAACAGATAAGCAATTTGGTGTACTTTAATTTATAATACAAAGAAGTGCTTGCATAGAAGCATACAATTTTATGTTTACAATATGCTTAAGATAAGAACATTTCGACAATAACATAACAGTGTTATCTGTTGTTTTTGCATCTGACAACATGAACAGACGGCCCTTCTCCATCTCTGTCTGAGTATCAACATCAGCACACTGTGACTAATAGATGGATATACTTTGTCTATGTGTTGATGTTACTGTGACTAATAGATGGATATACTTTGTCTATGTGTTGATGTTTATCATTATTCTTTCCATGTCTCTCTGAGTTAAGAGTTTGGAAAGGTGATACTTTAACGGTATGATAAGATCAGCTCTAAATGTCTTGTACATGATATATCATATCTAGTTTCCCCTGTTATGGACTTTGGCATTTTGCGTCGTTAACGACCGTCTTGCAACAGTGTCTGATGATAGTATAAAACTCTAGTTCTCTTTAAGCATTTTTTTGGACTGAGTAGTTCTTTTCGGCCTCTTCATGATCTTGTCATTATTCTCCGACAAACTCAATATTTTTATATTTGATACGCTCATATTCTGTTTACTAAGGTTGTCTATGATATCAACAACGTGTTGTTTGAAATGTATACTCCTATATAAGCATCAAAACTCCATCTAAATGGAGTCATATCAAATGGATAATGCATTTGTTTAACATGGACAATCAATTTAATTTAGTGATAGTGTACTACTATTTTGATAACGACTATGACGACTACGTTTAAAAAAATCTCTTCCCACTACTAGGCACTGTACGGTTTAAAACCATGGTGAATACGTCAAATCATTAATTCAAGAAGGATGTGATTGTGTGCAAGCTCTACTCTAACTTCTATCTATTTGGCGACCCTCTTTGGGAAGTATTAACTTAAAATGAAAGTGTTGAAGGTAATAAGCTTATGATAATTCCATGCATGTATTTTTCAGTCATTTGATTGGTGACAATTACATAAAATGGTCGAGGCTAGTATGAATATTATACCATGAGGTTGTTGAAGGTGATTTATGGATGGTAAGCATATAATATCTTGTTGATTATTGTTAAATGTTAAGGCTAGAATGCTAATGCTCCTCAGATAGAAATATGATACTTAGCTATAGCCTATATATTCTTATCTTATCTGAATATATGAGAAAAATGCATGCTGTTTTTCTACTTCATCATCTTTAAAGTTTTAGAGCAACTAAGCTTTCCCAACAAAATCAAACACAGCAATTGCATTACTTTTCGTCGGGAAAAAAGGAAGTCATACCATGCCGTGCAATTGATTCAGTGACCTCGACTTCTTATATACTACTAATACTTCTACAACACAACTACTTCAACTTGTATAACATCTTCTACTTTAACATATTACTTCTTCAACAATGCGTGGCCAGTACTCAGTAGCAGATAAGGGGGGGAAGGGGTGGCTGCTAGGGCCCACGACGTTTTTCTTTAAGAAGAGAGGGCCCAACTATGATTTTTCTTTATATAAAAGGGGGTCCCGCCTAGTGCCCCCATGTAAGCTTAATCCGCCCCTGCTACTACTACAGCTACCCCTATTACTACTACAATTGCTACATCTGCTACTACAACTACTACTATTACTACAAGGCTACTACGAGAAAACCAAAACAAAAACAAACCACTCTCCACTCAATGAACATGCCATGGACATGATTGTACTCCTATATGAAGGTCACGTCCGATCGTTGGCCCGAGAGTAGTTTTTAAAGGTTAATGACCTGCCGATTGCTCGCCCTTCGTTGTATTTCTCATTTCATTCATGCCCCTAACCTCACCCTAAGGATCTTTTCCACTAAAATCCCTACCCTATAATAATCTGCACAGTAGAGGCGCATCTTGCTTTAAATGAATGAAAAGGGCCACAACTGTCGTGCTTTTATGGACATGCGATAGACAGGGGCAGACATTTTAAGCATAGAGTGAGCCCGAAGGCGATAAAAAACAGGAGTTGATCCTCTTTAATGCATCCGAACTAATTTAGAACGGGAAAATTTTAAGAGTGAATTGATTGATGGGCGTCAAGATCGACAGATTGTTGGATGAATCGATCACTTCATTATTTGTTGTTAGTTGCATGAACAGATTGGTTGACTTGATGTTTTGTAACGTAAGAAGAAATATTTACTTATAAAAAATGTTTGTAACTGGGTTCTTGCCATTTTTTTTATCATACTGGTGGTTTAACTATTGTTTTTACATGTTAGCATTTGTGATGTTGCTTATGCAAAATGTGTCAACAATTAAAAAGGTTATTTGGTCATGTTTTACGCCCCTTATTCAAGAAAAAGGTCAAATGAAAGTAGAGGCACACACAAACGCCCCGACCAAGAACTTAGTCATGAGAGTATATACTATATACGATATATATGGTTTTTTTAAATCTATAATTGACTTCTTTTTAAAGATCACATGCCTGTGAATACCATATTTTTCTACAAATAATCGCTGGTCTTTATAGACAAGTTTAAATGTATTAATCTGACAGCATTTTGTAACTATATATATATTAACTAATGTCAAGTTGCACATGCTTTTACTAACTGTTCTTGTATGTTTATCAAGACGGGAGTGGGGGGGGGTGTACTATTGTTGATGTTCTGCCGTTTATACTGTGTTTTTTGTCTCTTTGTCGATGTCTCATGTAATATTATAGTGTTTGTTGCTTTGAATAGGGTAGAAATATCGAATTTAAAATAAGGACTAATGACAGTTGTTGTTGATAACACATCCCCCCTCTACCCCCCCCCCCCCCGTTATCGTTTACGTTCAATCTTTAGTTCATTGCATATCGTTGTGTAACCAGCATTATTGTATCTTATTTAAAAAAAACTCACTGCTTCGATGGCTCAGTGGTTTAAGTGACAGCCGTGGAAGTGGGATCCATGCTAAGTCTAGTTTGTTATATGTAGGTACTAAACTGTGACCTGATAGAATGAAAGATACCTTCTACGTTCATGCGTGTTAAAACGTGATAATAAACCAGCAGCACCTTCGTCGATATAACCCAACATGTGTTGATGAAGACGCTAAAGGAATGAAACATAACAAAGAGCAAAATTTGAATACATCTTAAAAAGTACAAATGAACTAAACTTAATAGATGTAGAACAACCAGAAGTTTACATTCTTCTCATTTATATACATAAAAACATCAATTCTTGGCTTTTTAGGGATGGGAGAAGAAAATGACCCAAGAAATGCGTATCAGATTACAACAACGCAATATGAAGACATGTCTCCGAATACAAGATACATAATTGTATAGAATCCATAGGGAAGCCACGTGCATAAACAGGATAAAACTATGTTATTGATGTAAATGAGAATAACTATTATAAAACGGCATCTACTTCAAGCGGGACAGAAAGGGGATTGTGGGGTTTCGGATGATGAGGAAAGGGGATTATGAATAATATACAACGGGATATGTTAATAAGTTAAACTGAAATTTGTCTGTCGTGGGTATGTGGAAGGGAAGTAGGGTGATGTTAACGATATGATATAGTAGATGACAGTTAATATCTCGCCCCTGGGAGACAGTAAAATGATGATATTAAAGGAACCGTGATGTTAGCCGAACCCTGATCTTTAATCTCGACCATATTAAGTGCCAAGACCATATTTATAAAGAAACATTGAGTTCGTAATGGTACAATATAGGTACATTTTTATGCTGTTCCTTTACATGGTAACTCAGATTTAATTTAAGAAAAGGATGTCAACATGATGAGGTGTGTGAAAGTATTAGGAGAATATTAAATTTACTCATAAACCTTTTTGTGATATAAGACTGTGATGCACCCTGGTATTATATAGTCATTTATATAAATGTAATACTTTATACAGAAAAGTACGACATTACACGGCTTTATAAAACCGAAGTATGCTGCAGCCATTTTAGTTTCTTGTATGACAGTTGGTTGTTATCTGAGGGTATACTTTTTCTCCAAGCGATCTTTAAAGACTTGACCAGTTTGTTCATGAGTATGGAGATAATTCTTCAAATAATCGAAAAGCTTTTAAGGGTGGCGACTTGATACTACTGTTATAAAGATGATTTGAGCATTATTTGAAAAGACCAAAAATTCCCCGTGAAATCAGAGAGTTGTTTCTAGGAATATCGCAGTAAAATGAACTTGAAGAATTAGTTAAGATATTCGTTTTTATATTGTGTTGGACGCTTTAAATTCAAAATAGATTCATTGAAAATTGTTATCTGACTTTAAAAGTACACACTATTATTTTTAAAACGCACTGCTTATTTTTATTTCTTTAGAAAAAAATGAATATCTAAAAAATTGTTATATTTTAGAAGATGTTACTGAATAAAGAAAACTAGAAACATGCGTACTCGGAGTATGTATAAACCCGACACGACTTAGAACAAAATCAAATGCTTCAATTTAAAATGTTCTTCTTTAACCCAAACCTTTAATCAATCTTTTCAAAAATTAAAAAAGAGAAAAGAAAATTTGCAATTAAATCCATGTAAAACTGTTAACACTATTTTTTTCTAAATTCAATTTGGTTCAACGGTCTAGGAGAGCTCCCTAAGATTAATAACTCTTTTAAAAATGAGACAGATAAAACATTAGAGAACCAAAATAGCCACTCTTAACTGTAGATTAAAACCGTTTGCCACTTATTCATATCAGCACTGATTAAGTGTAACAAAAATAATAACTGTATCAAATATGTAATGGAAAACAGCTTGAAGAAAATAAATTACCACTTGGATTACACCAAAACTGTTGTTGCAAATGAAACAAGAGTTATTATATCCACTTATGCCAGATAATTGTTTTGTTTTCGATAAAGGCTGAAGTGAGTTTATTTAAGTACGTTCATTTTAACGCGTACTTTGCCTATAGGTGAGAGGCGGGTAAAGTTTTCTGCTTGTATTTTACTATATATAATCCTGTAATTTACGTTCCTTCTCTGGCATTTTTACTCATTAAATGCACAAGTTACTTGGTTTCAATTACTTAATTTTAATACAAATTGACAGAGTAAAGGATTTAGGTGCTTTAATAGTAATGTTAACCATTATTTCTTCAACTTATGATCCCTGTCGCATTCCGAGGCATCATATTAGGCCAGATATTCACATAAGGTGACGCCAAATCTTAGTCAATTGTGGACCAAAAAATTAAACTAAATCTATTTTTTAGACATCTTTGTCAACCTAAGAAAGGGATTTATCAAATCAAATACAATATCATATCCATTCTCATCTTTTGGATAGAAAAATACTGACCGAAAAACACCTTGTCAGTTTTTAAACATGATTGGCCCCAAATCGGCTAAAATGTTTTACCACTCTCTCCTATATGGAAGTAGCAATATGACCATGCCATACTGGAAACTAATGATGCGTACCAAACAATGATAGAAATATACGCGAAGATGCCCCTTACATAATCATTTGCTCACAAATATTAATGGATTTTAATAGAGTTCTTCCTCACTGCAAATTTCAAGTATATAAATTGTATCTGTTTGAGTTGTCGTGCTCACAGACTAACATACAGACATACATACAAAGAGGGGGATCTCAATTCCCCTGAACGTGATAAATATAACTGTGTAGGATAATAAAGCAGTTGAAAAGAACTTCCAGAAAAAAAACTCAAACTTATTTATCCATGTGTTTACATTTTGGTTATCAAATCAAAAGTGTCAAGTTTAAATTTCCCCACAAGATAGTAGAGTAGTGCCCACGGTGACAAACTCAGTACCTTAAGCTTATCGTAACGGTCGTTTTATCAACAGACCATCCAGACAACCTCATATTTTCCCGTCTGTTTGTAAATTTTTTCCACTTTCGCTGAGGCTTGTACTTTTAGAATATACAACACTGACAAACACAGCTATTAAGTATGTCTTAAAGAATACGTGGAATGACTTTTAGCTACGTTACGATAAGGAAGTTTTTTTTTTGGAATTCTAAGCATCCTATAAAACTTAGATAATCATGGAGAACGTTTCCACGTCTCTGAGTCCTTCTTTACGTTATTAAATACAGTCTTTCTGTACTTACATTTGAACATATCTAAACCAGTAGTCTCCTGCTTGTAAAGGACCTTTGGTCATTTTCTCTTTGTATTATCCCTAATATGAACAGTAGCAGGTTGTCATGAATACGTCTGCATTTGTTTAACATAACAATCGTACATAATTTTTGCTAATTTCATTTTATTATCCATTAAAAGACATTAACAAACCCATCTGTGTCTGGTCGCAGAATTTATAATTTCATAGATCATAATCTCTTCAACGAATAACATCCTTAAGCTATCCATCGATTCCAAAATCCATTAAACGAAACAAGTGAATCATGTGCTCTAGATGAATAATACATGCATTACCGTTTTAGGATTCATGTTTTTGGCTATTAAGAGCTTTAATTTTTCATTGGCATGCGTATTTATTCTAATTTGGGTTAGGCTATTTATGATTAATCGGCGGAAGGAATTAGACGGTGGGGGCATTTACAGTCTAGAATGACCATCAAGTAGGAAGAATTATGACTGGATCTGTTATGGTGTCAGTGGCCGCATGGCTGTCGAACTTTGGATCAGAATATAACAACGTAGTTTTGACACTTTGTTTTTGTTTTTATATATTCTTTTTGATTCACAAAATCCAGGTTGAAAATATCAGCATTTAGACATAAAATATGTTAATATTAACAAAGGACGACGAATTACCAAACTTAACTAAAAAAATATTATTCAAGATGGCGGAATACCTTGCAAATAGAGCATTAAGATAAATCATTAATCGACAAAGTAATAGTAACAGCAACATTTCTCAGTGTAATTAAAGTAACACTGACATCAACAAAATTAATTAATTATTAAAAAAAAATATAAATAAACATAATTCGGATTTTAGGTGGTCAGTCAAACGTAAACGGCTATATTGTGTTAAATGGACACCTAGAAAAGGCAGTTATAACTTTTTTCTTCACTTTGATCTTGTAGCGATTCCTATCGGATATGGACGATAAAACAAGTAGGACTGAAGCTTGTGGCCCTGTTTTAGACACACATAGGGTTTTGAATCGGTATTTCGATTGCCATCTCATACAACTAAAGAAACCTTTTTGATCCTTGATCAGTACATATACTAACAATATAATGGACGTCGTATGTACAATACAATATAACAATTCTGAAGTAGCGCTAACATCGATATAATTTACCATGTGTAATTGTGTAATGTTATGTATGTGTGATAAACTTATCGATCAGCAGTTAAAAATGTTTTTGTTATTTTGTTTTAACGTATCATAGTCCAGGTTTAACTAAAGAGTCATTTTGTTTTAACGTATCATAGTCCAGGTTTAACTAAAGTGTCATTTTGTTTTAACGTATCATAGTCCAGGTTTAACTAAAGTGTTATTTTGTTTTAACGTATCATAGTCCAGGTTTAACTAAAGTGTTATTTTGTTTTTTTTAATGTGCCGCCACACATAGGATGGAAGATGTAGCATAACCCTTCAATCTTACCTGGTCACAGTAAACCAACATCGGGCCGGCGAGTCCAGTCCCCTTCTTTAGGGGTGCGATCACTCTTGCTAGCTCCCCAGGACATCCCTCAACTATCTCACCATGGAGCTAAAACCGTGCTCCTAGTTTAGTCAAAATCGCGCCCTTCGAAATGACAAAATAACGAAATATACTGTCGATTATTTCATAAGGCTGATTTCTGATTCTACATTAAATGAGTCAATAACAAAGAATGAGATCCCATTAAATCAACGCGGCTGTCATGACTTGTTTTCAGCGGGTCCACATTTGATATATTTGATAAAAGAAACACTAGATTAGGTGATTAGTATAACAATGGTCTTTTTAAATCCCCAATTGCACCTGTAAGACGATCTTGGCAATCATGTTCCCCAAACGAACTTGAACCAATCAACAGGAAAAGACGATGTCAGTTGGTGCTCAGGTTTATGACCTCATTTTCAGAGACGGTGGTCGTCACTGTCAATGACAGTGATTGGCCTTGGTATTTAGAGATATCAATTACATCTTAAATAGTTTCGGAAATGTATTGTGTCAAAAGCAAATACACCATTTATGATGACATCTGTTTCGGTCTAAAATTATTCAATTTATTATTATGTGTTGCTTTTTGTATCAATCTAGCCTCCGCATTCTCACTCTTTTCACTCTTTTTGGCATTTATTTGTCCAATAATTTACTTGTTCGATATATTTTCCCTTCATAACTTTCTTTCAATTCTTTGATTGATTTAGAATATCATTTTCTTTTTAACCACAGAACATCATCCCTTTTCAAGATTGATATTTCTGCCATTTTCCTTAAGGGTAAAAAAGATCCCTAACCCGACCCTTATGTTCTCTTCAACTATGTCTTTCTTTTATTTTTTTTAAAGATATGCTTGATAGGCACTCCGTTTCAATATTAGTGAAAATTGACATCTCGAAATGCACATTTAACCAAACCTTCTAACTGCCTTCCGCAAATAATTTGCTTGCAACTTTAAATGCACACTGTTTTGGTATTTCTTTTCGTTTCCAATCCAAACATCACGTGATTGCTTCTTTTCGCTATACAATTTGCCAAATAGTTTTGTTGCAGACTGTCTTTTCATTCATGCTATCAAGATATCCCCGACTAAATATAACTGTTCCTCCTCATTTGATAGTGTTTTTATAAGTATTTTTACATCCAGTGTGTTCAACAATGATTTCAATTAATTAAACCTAGAAAGAGTTCGTAAATGCCTTATGATTCTAACATTAAACAATCAGCCATCATTTGTCATTATTGGTCAGTTACGCAACACACTAATTTCATAAGATTAGGTTGACTTTTAAAAAGTCCTTTACACTTTCTTAAAAATGTTTTGCGATTTCTGACTGCCCTTCATGTCACTGTCTTTAACTCTGTCCCTGCCTCGTTTTACACGCACGTTGGACTGCACGTTTCAAAGACTTAAAGAAATGCTAAATGCGAGGAGCTAAAAAATGTTCTCTTTGACGAAAAGTAGAGAGTAAAAATCTTTCTCCTTGACGAAAAGTATAGAGTAAAAACCTTTCTCCTTGATGAAAAGTAGAGAGCTAAAATCGTTCTCCTTGGCCAAAATTGGAGGGAAAAATCGTTCTTCTCAATTTTCAAAATGAAATGACTGCAGTCTTAGCACAAACCTCTGAAAGCAATGATAAAGGCAAATCAGCTTCAAAATTAATTATATTTGAAGTAAATATGACACAATCCCGATCTAACAACGGACCTTCCGATATGGAATACGAACGGTGGTGTGTTTTGGGGAAAACTACTTGCTAAAACCACTGGCTGCCAGCTGTAAATGTCTGTGTATGAGACTTTATGTCTGCGAAAAAATGTTCTGTACGCCAGTTATTTATATTTGATAATTGAATATTATTCTCTCTTTTATTTGAACTATTTCATAAATATCTCCTAATTTTTCTTGTTTTGTTTTCATGTTTAAGTTATAACATGCATAACGATTTCTTTTTTTCAAGTTTGCTTTTAGGTTTTTTTATGTAGCTTGAGCCAAATACATTTTGTGAATTTGAATCTTAATTTTTAATTATTTTTGCTGATTTTAGTTTTAATCTTAAACCGAAAGGATTATCATGGTATTGATCACAATTTTATGTATGTCCCATTTGCTTTTATACATTAAGATTCACATTTTCAAAAACCTTTTCTTAACTTTTATGAATTATAAGGAAATTCGGTGCTACGAAATGCAATAACTATGTATGATTGGTTAGCGTGTGTTGTTTCACAGCTGTCCATTGAAATAGTTGTAATTACAATAATGTCGGACAAACACAAGAGTCCTGGCACTATTTGATTGTTACCCTCGGTACTATTTGATTGGCGGACTGATTGATGATTCACCACCAGATACCATGTCATAGGCGAGTTCCCATCAATCATACAGCTGACACGCCCATCACTAAACTTCTTAAGGAACAAGGGGGCGGGATGCATAAACGTGTAGGGATTATGGTAATCATTCGTTATCATTTATTTCAATTATGATTCACAGAAAGTCATACTCTCGAAAATTGGTTTTGGGGTAGAAATTATTAAATAAAGACAAGAAAATTGTATGTTAAGGGTTTAGAATATCCGTTACATTTGGTACCACACACTGTTTGGAAATTGGCAAAACCAATTTCGAAAGAAGTACACAATTTCTTAATACCATAGCAGATCAAATAACGTGTCGAGGTTACTATTTGGTTTAAGTCATTGACCTCTTTGATTTTGATGTCGAGGCTCCATTCTGTTCTTCCGGTGATCTTTGAAATGGCATCAGTGTAATAACATATTGTAATTGTTTAAATAAGGACGTGGCAAAGAAAAGTCAGAACTATTCTGTATAATAGTCGTCACAAACGTTTTGGGTTTTTGCGTAAATACATTCTTTGTAACGTCATCTGTTAAAATAGTCACAAATACTGCTTGAAAGTCTTTATAACTTTGTAAATATTATGATGAATGCGATATTTTTATTTCTAATAAAATATTTTCAGAAAACGGTTAAACGTATTATGCGTTAGTCCAATTCTTTCTCTTATTATTTATTTAAACAATTTGATTTAAAGCTATTACACACAAATGCATATTGCTACAAAACTGTATTTTAACACATTTTATCTCCATGTTCAAATTATTCGTAAACCAGAGAAACAAAGCTTCTCATGTTTTTTTCCGTATTCCACATCATCTCTCTCAGATAAAAGTGTCGTATGTCAAAATAGCTGGTTTTCAGGAGAAGCAAATCCGTTTTCTTTTCATTCGCAGTTATTCTAGATTTAGTACGTTTACACAGAAGTGCATTATTCTTAAAAGTAGCATTTCAATCCAAATATCTCTATGTTTCTTAGCATAGAAGATACGACTTTGTTGTTGTAGTCTTCGTCATTTAACATTTTCGAAAGATGACTTGCTACACAATAAATTTCACTAGTTACTTGTAGTCCCGAAATGTAGGCGTAGAGTTCGTCAAGTAACATGATTGTAGTACGTTGATCGAAGATAAATGTCGTTAGTCGACATAATACAGATCTGTGTGAGATTTACCATAACTTGTGTGCATCAAGTCGACATACTACAAGGTCCTTTTTATATTTAGATATGTAACTATTGTTAGCACATGAATGAGACTATGAGTCTTAGTCTCATTCCTGTGCTAAGAATAGTAACATATTGTCATATTAATATAGACTGACAGGTGCGTAGCCAATATTTTGAAATTGGGGGACAACCTTGGATAAAATCAAAGCGAAGCGGGCGAAATTGTTGAGATTTGTTATAAATGGTGCATATTTAGGGCACTTTGAATCTCAAATAGGGATGAATGGCCGCGAAGCTACCGACATTTAAAAATATAAGCCAAAAAAAGTGCAAATCTAAAGCATTTTGGATCGATTTTTTTTATGTTCCCCTGGATACGCACTTGTAGACTAATATAGATTGATGCGCCTCGTCACACTTCATTTTCAATTTCTTTTTTTTTTTTACATACGACCATTGTATTTGAGAGGGCCGACATGAAACTAGCTATCTGGATTTTTAATCACCATATTTTGAAACGTGATCGATGGATGGCGTCAAACCACACAAACAGTAATTCAATCATTCTGGTTACACATTTTGGATAGATTTCAGTTCATTCTTATTAAAATTGTGTGAAGCCAAATGCGTTAAAGTGCAAATAGCAAGTTCCATTTAGTCTACCTTTGATCACGGACACGAGAAATTTGATTTGCCTTGTACAAATACTTCAAACATGGTGGTCCAAAATAAATGCAAGCGTATTTTTTTAAAAAGATGACATACCCATCAAAATGTGCATAGTTTGGAAAGGTTTTCAGAATTTTGTTTTTTTTAAATCCAGGTTTAATGATTTATCACAAGTAAAGTTAACAGTTTGAATAGGTAAAGTGCATACATAATTCCTGATTGTACAGTTGAATTATTGTTTGGGAGAATATATATAAAAACAACTTTTTATATTACACCCAGCTTAGGCAAAAACCCTTCAATGCACAAAGTAAAACTTTATGCATGATTTTGCCGATTATGTTTTTGAACCGGTACTGAAATCTCAAGAATCAAAGTCACTAATAAAGTCTTTCAGCTTCTTTTGGAAAACCATCAATAGGTTGTCTCTCGACCAAACAATAGAAAAGTATGTTTTCAATTATGCCTAGGTTTTTAAGAAATAAGTATTAATTTTAGGCAAATATTCAGGATTGGTAGGCTATCCACCTTTTTGTTGTGCATTTTGAACAATTTGTCTATAAAGCACCATCAAAATTCCCGTTTTACCTTGTTGTGTACAAATATCTATCTTTTTACAACAATAGACGTTTTTTTTATTACAAGCAACCAAATAACATATCTTAAGAATAGTCGAATAAAAGTATCGAGATTGCTGCGTTACGGTCAATCACGCTTTTTGTTTTGTCCATTTCTGTGAATACGGTCAATCCGGTAATCTGGTCAAGGCGTTCTAATGATGACCAGAGGTCCCTTATACTAGGCGTGAGCTAATACAATCTCCAAGGTCACTCACCCCACAGTCAAGTTTCTTTGATAATGAAGGGTGAGGGGTCAATCAGGGACAGAGTGCCCGTATGTCGTCCAGCGACTAATTGAATTTGTTGACCATCAGGGCTACTGGGTGCGTATCGCTTCGGAAAGTCTTCGATACCGCATATGTTAGATATCATCTGAATTATATATCAACTTTTTCTCTCGATTGCCCATTGTGATGATGAATCTAAAAAGTTCGAATAACATTATTATTGTCGGATATTGATATTTCTATATTTTGAGTAGTTTATAGAATAATTCAAGAAAATATTAAATTTTCTGCAATTTATGATCAAATCAGAACATTCAAATCTACAGTTGAAGCATAATAATAATAATAATAATGTATAACCTTTATACAGCGCATTTAAATAACTGCTCATTGCGCTGTACACAATTATTACCCCGACAGGCAGGACAGAGATACACATGTACATTCAGAGTATACAAGGAATCAATCGATCAATCAACCTTTGTAAACCTACAAAGACATTCGCTACAATGGAGACACACATGTACATAAAGCGTATACAAGTAGTCAGTCTATTAGGCGACGAGCCTTAGTAAACATACAGAGTCTATAAGCATCTGCTATATCGACTCTATTTTACGATTAAATTAAATTAAGCGTTAATTGTATAAGCAAAGACAACCATAGTCCAACAACGTCCGAAAATTATTGCACGAGCGCAGTGTGAATGAAAAAAAAACTACGATTTTGGCTGTCTGTCAATTGGACTGATTTAGTTTGTTTATATTGTATCTCAACAAAATAATGATGCGAATAAAGTTTCTGTTTTTTTTTTATTGAATGTCAATTAGAGTATGATCAAGATATTACAAGCTACCAAAAAATCCTGTTGACACGAACCAAAGTAAACCACAATCAGAAATCTGCCGCCTGAAAGCAATTCACACTAGAGGCGGGTCGTCGATTTCAATATTTTGTAGAATTGGAGGAATCCTTCAAATATATTGATATAATACTCAATTGTTTTTGGAAATTCTTAGGGGAAAATGTTACGATTGAGTAAAAAAAAGTAAAAAATTAAGTTGAAACATTAAACAGAAAAATAACACATGACGGTATACTTACGATTCTTATATCATTCGATTAGGCCATCTTACTTCTTTTTTAATGTATAATCTGCATGCACCACTGTCAGACGACATTCAAGCGAAGACGCCGTTTTTGAAGACTTCACTGGTTGTGGAAAGAATTAACTAAACTTAATGAACCAGGAAACAAAAAGAATTCTTAATGATTATCCCTTACCAATTTGGTTGGCGAACAGGCTGACCTTGGTCTTGACATGTAAAGGAGCGGGAATAGTACCTTCGATCAAAGATCTACACTACAGGGCGTTTCGATACCTTTGCCCCCCCCCCTCCACAGACCAGCTCGGGTGTTGTACAAACTATCCAAATATATAGCGGCAAACTAGAACCAATTTCT
>JAUUEB010499054.1:0-10406 GCA_032362205.1 Clione limacina
TCTGGGGCTTTGGTTTTAGGTGGTAGGAGCCAGTCCAATTCGGACCACAAAACTTTGTCCTTTGGATCTACTAGTGGTCCGGGAGTTATAACAATTATTTTTCTGCTCATAATAAATAAAAACACTCTGTATGTCGCGCCTGTGGATGACATTCTGAGACATTCTGGATCATGCTTTCACAAAAAGAAATGTTCAAATGATCGTGTTCATTTTGTAATGTTGGTGCTTCAGAGATTAGACGTTTTTGTGAAATTTTACGTAGAGCTAACATAACCGGGATTATATGCTCTTGTGTTTCTTTGCATATCATTCAGACGGAGTGTATTAGAAACGCACAGCTGTATACGTGGAAAGGAAATAATAACTATGGCTACAGTTATTGCGACGGATTACGAAAGTAAATAAGCCGAAAGCACTTAAGGACCTGATCATAAATTATAGCCAATGTGTAATGAGTAGAAAATAAATGTCCAAAACATTAAAAAGTAAACTGAAAAGAAAATGAACGTAAACATAGGAAAGAATAAGAGAGGAGCGAAAAATGACTATTGTTGTCAACGCCCTATACAGTCTTCAGATTTTTAAGCCTTTGGTGTATTGTTATCCGAGGCCTCAAATACCTGTTAAGTAAATATCATTTGGGATTAATTTTGAAAGGTTTGACGGATAGCGTTTTTTTTAAAGAATGTCTTTCTATCTAGACATTCATCGCATCAGTTCACACTAGTAATGTTGATAATGATTCATTGGTTTCAATACAAGCAACGTGATTTCTTTTGATAAAATGCTATGCCCTACCGCGATCTACTTTTCCAGCACTAACCGATTTTGTTGTCAAATCTGGCAAGTTCCGCCTCCATTAAGTGTGCCAATTGTCTTGCTCCAAGCAGTTAATAGTTACGATTATGACTAAGTTTCTTTATTCTATAAATAAATCATGATATTTAACTGAAGATAGTTTGCATGATCATGAAAAAAATTAATTCCAAAAAGATCTGACTTTCTTCCTTCATATCAATTATCCCTTTCACATGTATGATGTTTTTTATTATTACGTGTAAAAAGTGATTTATAAAACCTTCTCCGTAATAATAGTATCATCATGTTTTACACCATGCACTAAGAATTAAGTACCAAGATTTAATGTAATCAAATTGTTCCAATTACATAAATAAGAGTAACGCACGACGCTATCATTTAAGGACCAATATGTCTCATATGTCAATTTTGTTAATATCATAATTAAGTCTTATCCTTGGCCTTTCTTATCTTTACATATTATATCGATCATAACATGTTCATAACAATTGATAACGTGCTTCTTTGCCTGTATTTAGCTTGACAATGGTACATTTTTAAATTACATTATTGCTAACTACGGGTCAATAGCAATTCATGTACCTTTCAGAAAAAGGCTTTCTTTTCACTATAACTAAATGATACAGATATATAAAACATATACTATATAGAATGCCAGTTATATATACATCTTAGCCGCCGTTTTATCTTATTTCAGAGACGTAGTTTTTTCTTTCATTTATATATTTGCTTCAGGCGACGTAGTGATTCACCCAGCTTTTGATAATAGTAAAAAATCTCCACTCTATTTATTTGTGTTTTTTGTTCTGCAAGTTGAATTGAGCGCAAAGTGTTGTAATGTGTGTGTCTCACAAAGGTGTGAAAAGCTGTCACTTGAAACAACGCGGCGCTGCTATGAATGGATCTAAGTGGCTCCATTCTTCAACAAAACAAGATGGCTGCTGAAGGCGTCTGCTCAGAGGCAGGAACCGGATGTTTCAGAAGCGATCTCGTGTTCTATTCATTTTGAGTGCCAATTGTCCGTGGGTTTTGACAAGTCTCAATTAGAACCACAAATCGCTGTATATTAGAAGATTAAATCGTTTGATATCCTTTGAATTTTTTAAATGTCAATATAACAAATGGTTTAAGTTCATATTTTTGCCCTGAGTAAAATGATTAAAATGCATAATCCTAGCCGCCAGTATCGAACTAAATTTAATCATAGAACAATTAGATGTTTGTTTTCCTTTATTTTCAAAGTCGGACTTTAACAACTCGTAAATGAATAAAATGAAGTACAGTCCTGTTTTGGATTCGTTTTAGCTTTGGGTAATAAGAGTGTGTTTACGTTTTTGTATAGGGGGCGGTACGTACTTAGCGTTCTACTTTTGAATGTGTACATCTTTGAACGTGTAATTTTAATCACACGCAAGTCTATTATGCCACTGGCACAGTGTCACAAGTGTCAAACTAATGCATCTATGTATACCCTGGGCTGAAGCACTATCGTGTTTCAAATTGTATTGTTTCATTGTATTGTGTTGCATTCTTATTTATCTATCTACAAACAATCATCCATTAACAGTGTATGGGTTGTCTATTCAGAAATAATTCCTCGAATATTTGGATAAAAGAAAGAATGAAAGACAAAAGTAGCTCTAACTAATTTATCGTAGAATGTACCAATATGGTTTAGGCAATGATTTTGCCTATGAAGTCACAAGGTGGCACACAAAACAAACATTGCTTAATTAAAACTCGCTAAATTGAAAATGGCCTCCATCGTTATTTGTTTTGGATACTTTAGAATGACTTTTGAGTACAAATCAGAATATTATGAATAAACGAATTGGATATAATGGGTTATATCTATATTTATAATTACGAATTAGTAGTAGGTTCGTAGGTTAGTGTTCCCAAAGAAGCCGAAGTAGTTTGAATAATTTCATATTAATGTTTTGAAAGCACCCCAGCAAAAAAGAATGACCCAAACAATTCAATACCAATTATATATGGTCTCTAAGTAGCATACGATCCTTTTGCGTTCTCTGCAGATTTTATATATGCTATTTGTAATAATATTCTAAAACGATATTTTTTAAATAAATTAGATCATTAAAATATACATTCCATCATCTTAAGTGACACACACACACTTTTTAGACAGGACAAACGTGTCTGTTATTGTTGTAGTGAGCTGAGCTGAGTTTATCATGAGCCGTCAAAGTCAAGCACTGTTGTTGCCAACACAAATACTTATACACAAACAAATAACACATCTCTTTTTATACGTAAGTTTGTGTTACTTCAAACTCATTCCGTTCGAAGGTGTCACTCGAACGAACTGTTTGTGGTAATTAGAAATAAATCGTCGTGTATCATTACAGTCTTTTTAGGGCTTTAAATGGCTAGCATACGAATCTTTTGGGTGATCAGCAGTTTTCAGTGTTTGCAGGAGCGGCTCTAAAATGTTAAATAGATAGAAGGGGTGTATATTGGTACGAATACCGAATACCTGAAGCGTCTGAAATGTTGTATAGTATGGGGTGTCTACAATTTTTTTTTACTGATAACGCTTCTATAATTTGTGTTTTATTCATTTCTAATTGTAGTATTTAGGATTTCCATATGTTTTTTTTGTTTGCGTTTTAATGTATATAATGGAGAAGAAAATATTGAAAGACAGGGAGCGTAGCGACCATAAAGACGAATTAAGGGACCGTTTAGCGATCCAAAATTATAGTTCTTTTATAAAGCTTAATTTCAGTCACTTTGCTAACCATCGACAACTTTTGCTATGTTTTATTCTTTATTCTTACTCTAGACTTGTTAATTTTGCTTTCGAATAATGTATTCCCTACGCCAAGTATGTCTCTGAAAACGTGTCTCCACTTGTTAATATAGATAAGAGCTTGTTTTCCACTCATCTATACCCTTAAAGCGGAGAGAAAAAAGAAGGCGTGTGGATATAAACTTTGATAATTGAATAATACATTTTTTCAGTTTGAAAGATATGCGTCATGCACTTTTTTAGAATGCTCTAAGTAAAGTCCAAAAAATGGACTCATAACAATAATGTTAATGCGACATAACTACGAATTCAATTTCTCAAGAAGCATTATTCTCTAATTCATACCTTTTTTAGATATGAGATCATCCGTTTTGGACATTTTCAAGTACTTGTCAGACGTAGAAAAGAGTAATTATTTCAACATTGATTGTGTAAAGAACATAGCAAACAAATATGAAATGATGTCGGAAGTAATGACTGTTGACTTAGCACAACAGACTCCAAAGGGCGTTGGTGTAGAACATGCGTATTGATATAAAAAGCTATTCAAATCATTTGAAAAGGGTCTTTTGTATCGATAATAGGATCAACTATAGAAACTTGCAGAAACAGTTAAAGATATTTCTAACGACATGACTAACATTTTACTAAAACATCTCGCGAGAGTATCAGCTTTTAGAAGAAGAATTTGTTTTAATTATACAGATTATGGGTTTATCATAACAATAGTGGAATAAAAACGTGTATCCAATGAAATAGTGTATTATATTTGAAGGCAAACGGTATATCTTTTACATGGATTGAAAGTGAAATTTGTATATTTATGAGGGCGGTGTAAACAAGCACTAAATCACAATAAGAATAACTACTTGACGTTAAGATCTTAACATACATAAATGAAGTCTTATCTTCGCTTTCTCTCTTTGTTGGTTTGTAAGTATGTCAAGAATCTTTAAAATGCCATATCAAAAATATATTTTCTCAAAAAGCTTATATAGAGAAGAGATTTAATGCACAATGTGAGAGTTCTATGTCAAACAGTACGGCCATAGCATACATACATGAATAAATAAAAAAGAGACTTGCCACTGATAATGACTTTTCAAATTTAGAAAATTGCTGTAAGACAGCAACTAAAAAAGCTCTGTTCAACATTTCAGATTCGTGTGACCATAGGGTGTCCGCATAATTAACAAAGGATATATTCGAAAAAACAAAATAACAACTCTGTAATTTGAAAAGAAAACGTTTATTTTTTTTAAATTTAAGAAATACATGTTTGAAAGGCAACTAGATATTCCTTTTGAAACTTCAGAGTTATACAGAGTGGCCACAGCATACAAAACTAAAAAGAATAAAGGGGGTAACTCTGTCTATAACCTTTTTGAAAGGGTTACGAGAAAAGTTTCCTTGCAAGATTTCCGAATCCTATTTTTAACCATCTATCAAAACAGCTTGATTTAAGGGAGAGCGAGAAGCAAAACACTCAAAAAGGCAATAACTCAAATATAGAAGAGATATGTCTTCCATTTTGAATAGCTAACATCCAAATATTGATCAGACCATCCTACAAAAAAAAGAAAAAACGCTATATTTTAATTATTCTGGTAACAGACAAAAAGACAAACATACAAAGAAACAGAGAGAAAGAAGACAAAGATATAGCCCGATCCACAATTAATAATTTGATCGGGGAACCCACAAAGGTGAGCATAAATGTTTTCACTAAACACACAATTTATTCAAAATGTTTGCATAGTTTCAAATTACCATTTTCTTAAATAGTGGTCGCTATCAGACTAGAAAAGGTACACTTATGGTCCATATTGCCAGAGTAAATTTTGACAAACACAAAACTATACGCAGCTTACTACGAAAATATATAGGTCACGTGTGATATTTTGTGATGAATGTGTATTCTTACTTAATAAGCGTCTTGAATCAATAAGGTATCTATGAACCAGAATACACATATTTTACTTGGTCGTGGTCAGGATCGCCGAGTGGTCTAGTTAGCCGATCTTTAGAGCAATATTTGATATCTTGAGGCGGTAACAGGAAAACACGTTGCCGGTTTGACCCCCTCAATGGACAGTTAAGGTACACAAATGTGTAAGGCTATCCTTGAATGTGGTTGGTGCATACCACTCGTGCAAACATATTTCATTATCAGTACTTGCATGTCCACGATCCTGTACCTAGTCCTATCGGAGATGGACGATAAAAATGGAGGCCCCGTGCTAGTCGCACACTAAAGATCCCATGGTGGTTGCCCAGAGTTTCATCCGGGCAACATTCTAAAAGAAATGTCCTACCAAAAACTGTCGGATTCTGACAGTCAAAATAAAAATAGTACTTCTGAAGACGGACAGTGTGCTCCCCCTGCGTGAAGGGAAGCACCAAAGTGTTCACGCAAAACATGTGTTAAGCAAACTTCGTTTCTTGGTCAATGCGAATGATCGAGAAGAAGAAGAAGACTTAGTAGGTAAGCAAATTCCTTAGCGTTCAAGAAGCAGTACTCTAACGCAAAATTCAGTTAACTATTAGAATTGACTCCAACCCAGCTAAAGCGTACGGATACAAAACAACTCGGAAGATTGGTGCTCTAGGTCACCACATCAGCATAACTTCTTAGATTGAACACAACTACCATTCAAATGTTAACCTGCATTGGGAAATGTAAGAGAAATGACCTTTATGTATAATATAACAGATATACTTTCATAGTCGGGGATGCGATTCATATAACTCAAAGAAAAGAACATTAAAAAAATGCTAGGCATCCAATAATATCTCCAAAGATTCAAATTACCTGTTTAGTACTTTTTTATAATGGATTATTGATTCCGTGGCTACATTCCTTTTTATTATTATTTTTGCGGTCGATAATCTTTCATTTTGATTAACTTTTCTTTGAACGTTTACAGCTAGAATTTCATTTCCACAATACAAGGTTATTATGATCATCGAAATGGATATTTATTGATCAAATGAAGGATAACAGATGTCATTCCATTAGCGCATTTCCGGGCCTAGTGACTTGCTGAATGTGTTTTACACAATTCTAACGAGGTTGATCAAAGAGAGACATATCTGTATCGTCTCAGCTTCCTAGGAAGTACAAGGTGCCTGTTTGGTGATTTTAACTTTGTAAATTTACAATGACAGTCGCTGCCTTACGTCAGGTACCCATTGAAGCTGCTTTTACTCTATTCCCTTTCTTTCGCTGTCCTTGCCTCGTAACTTTGACACTCGCATGGTTTCTGTAGAATAGAGTTCATCTATTTCTAGCTAAAGTCACATGCAAGTAAAAACGCAAGAAATGCATTCTTATTTTCTTTTAAAAAAGGATCAAACGCCTGTTAGATCTGAACCTCGGACCTCTTACTACATGAACTGTATACGAAACAAAGCCCAAGTCCATAATAGGTAAAAGTTATACACATTTTCATACAATTGTGGGTGTCAATAGTGCAGTAAAGAATTTATTTTTTCTGGTTACCTTTGATATATTGTTACATCGTCCACCCACTGCTGAATGAAGCATTCCACCGTAATCCTCCAGAACGCCAGACCCTTCTGTCTCCAATGTGCCTCATCAATATGTTTCCGGTACTCTCCGTTATATCATCTCTTCATCTCATTAATCGTCGTCCAGGATATCTGAAGCCTGTTCAAGGGTATCATTATGAGGCATCACTTTTTCAATCTGTTGTCTTTCATTTTTCTGATGTAGCCAGCCAATTTTCAATTTTGTTCAAATACGTACTCGATACTCTGTCACTTTTGGCTTTTCTCTATCTAATCCAAGACTTTATCTGACAATTTTAGCTTAAGAATTATTCTTATCATGCTAATCTGCTGTTCTTTTTTTTTATAGTTTTTCGTCATGGTCCATATTTCACAGACGTATGTGAGGGATAGTGTTATACATTTGTTAAATACCTGCCTTTTGGGGTATCTGAAGCTCTTTATCCAAGAATACGTCTCTTTTTTTCCTAAAACGGCATCGTGCAGCTCTGACGTTTGCATCTTTTTCGTTTTCAATGTTCGGTTTTGGCTTACTGTTTGTCCCAGTTATCTTTAGTTTTCTACTTTGCTGTATGCATTCAGGTTATTCAGGTAGCTCTCCATGTTTTGAACTTTGTGTGCAAAGGGCAACATCGTCATCAAATATTAAATTTTAGTCTGTTTATCATTCACATTGACTCGTAAATTGACTGTAAGATGTGGGTCAAAGCTGGAGCATTATTAAAGCCAGCTTGTATAGAGAACAAGAAGGTGTTTTTACAACATGGCTATATTGCACTCAAAATCGCCAGTGATAAAAAAGTGTATTATTTTTGCCAAAAAGGTGCAAAAAGACAAAGTTTAAAAGATTGATGCAAAATTGTACGCGGGCTCTGGGATAATTTTGAAATGATAATTGCTGGAGGATGCATCTTGAGGATTCTGACTTGCAGTGATGTAAAATCGTATTTTTTGCTGCAGCGATGTAAAATCGTAATTTTGGCTGCAGTGATCTAAAATCGTATTTTTGGCAAGGTGTATGATCTGATAATTTTGAAAATCATGCAGAATAGATGTTTGAAGGAATTTGGAAGAAAGGCAACTCTTGTCCCAAAATAATGAAATAATGGATACAAAATAATCAATCAATGAAAAAATATATAATTAGTGCAAAAGTTCTTTTGGCGTCGTTTGTTTTATATTTTCAATGGCAACAATATTGAATTACAAGCAAGACGAAGAGGGTAATCTTGGACAATCTTGCAACATTAGTCCCTGGATAGTGCGTTTTATATGCATCTCGAAGTTTTTGGTTTATCGTTTTAGTTATAATAAATTTTAGTTTTGGTCTAACGTTAATTTGAAATGATTGATGCAAGAAAATGCATTTAAGAAGCATCTGGTTCTTAGATGTTGATTTCCTTTTCACATTATAAAGAAAATTCTCTTGAAGAACGTTCTTTAAAATTTACGTAAGATAACTCGTATTTTGACGTGGACATTTCTTGATTATACAATGCTAATTCATTCTTTTGAAAACATAAGTTTTACTCTTTTTATTGTTGAAGAAGAAAGATTGGACCACGAACCTTTCGGCTAACAGCCGAACGCGCTAACCAATTACGCCACATAAGCCGCTCATACAAGGGGGCAAACTACGTATTATCAACTAAATGCGACTCTGAACTAGAGTATAATTATGATCGATATAAACATTTAACATCCTGTTACAGGATATTAGTTACAGTAAAACATTTTTCCGTGCACAACAACCATCCAAATTGTGTGATTACGATTTTAAAAACACATACGACTTCGGTAACATTAATCAAAGAATTCACAGGTTTAAAGTATGATTTTTGTCTTAGATATTTAAATGCAATCTTTGGTCTACTTTTTTCATTTGTCTTCTGATTTACTTCCTGATTTGCTCTTTGAATAACTTTACTTCCAAGGTGTCAATATGATAGAGAAACAAGGAACCGCGCTATACATGATATGTTTGCAGGGATCAAGTATCAAGTATGGTCACCCGGCTTAATAGTTACAGTCCAGCGTAAATTGACAATTTCGCGCCCTCGTCGAATAGGTGTTTGGAAATCCAAAGTTGACAGATTTGATCTCTAGGAATGCTGCTTTATCTCTGAATTCATAAACACATCTTTCGATCCCATACATCTCAGGCATCAGGGTCTAGGTTCTGTGTCACACCTTGTTGAGATAGCGAGACGTCCTGTTATCTTCTCTATCGTAGATATTACCTTTCGTCCCTCTCATTATCGCACAACTGAGGTCAGACAAGGCTAAGTCTACTGCATTTATTATTCACGGATGGTCATCGGACTTCAATAGAGGTATGATTCTGGGTCGGCTGAGCATGATGATAGTTTTGACACTGTTCTTTAAAGCTTTGTCACTACTACGGAGCCTGATCTGGAGTTTGACCCGCGTCCTATTATATCACATTTCAACCTTTTTAATTGAAGCACGATGTGACCATGTCTATGCTTTTGGTATAAGATAGGAATGTGAATTATTAGGGGTTAAACGTATACAATTTGCTTTGATGACACCAAATCACCTTCACTTAAGTACTTAAAATGTTTAAATATGGTAAGTCCACGCCATATCAAACAGTGAAGAAAACTTAGAATCTTAGAAGAAGAACAAAATGGGGCTTAAGTAATGAAGATAGTTGATGAAATGTATACCATACAATCATTGTGATAAGCATAAACAATAACTTAAATTTTACCACAGCAGTCCTTCTTGTGCCTTCCTTCATTTGTGACTCTCCTCTGATGTCCACTGGAGAGCTGTTTTAAGGATGGAGTTTTGTCTCCCTGACCCCACTACATGACAAAACCCACTATTTATCAGGTTACATGATTGTCGTAGTATGGTGTTTGGTCACTTCAGGTAGAGATGCTTGTCTTGTCCCGTTTCTTTCACTTCATATGTTCTCATCACTTTCTTATTTACAAGGAGATGTTTCATCAGTTTATGTCAAAATGTAATCATGCCATCTTAATCGCCAAGTGTTTTTGTCTGTCTTTCTCTTGTGTTCTTGTATATTACAGAATTTGTCTGTATTTTTTTGTTATAACAATCTAGTAGCTTCTTAATGTCTTTTAGTCTGTAAATTCTGCTTTTGTACTTTCCTGCCAAGTCCTGTGGATAGAATATACGATGACGCCTCTAACTCTTTACCCTTTATACGTAAGGTACATGATTTACGTAAAGTTTGAATTGTTCTCAAACCGTGCTGGACCATCCTTGGGTTTCCCTGGTGCTCCAGCTTGAT